>NW_026467353.1:0-14163 GCF_026875155.1 Cherax quadricarinatus
TAGAACAGGACGATAATAAACTGTGCATATTAGGGTCACAAGTGACATGGTCCTTGGGAAAAATAGTAAATTTAAAAAACTAACAAACCCCCAGGCCCTGATGAACTGTTGAAAGGGTTCAAAAGGAATGTAAAGAGGAGCTTAGCACACCTTTGGCTAATCTTTTCAACATATCATACAAACTGGCATGGTGCCAGATAAGTGGAAAATGGCAAATGTGATACCTATTTTCAAAACAGGTGACAGGTCCTTAGCTTCGAACTATAGACCAATAAGCCTAACCTCCATAGTGGGAAAATTTATGGAATCAATAATTGCCGAGGCAGTTCGTAGCCACCTTGAAAAGCATAAATTAATCAACGAATCTCAGCATGGTTTTACAAAGGGACGTTCCTGCCTTACGAATTTATTAACTTTTTTCACTAAGGTATTTGAGGAGGTAGATCATGGTAACGAATATGATATTGTGTATATGGACTTCAGTAAGGCTTTGACAGGGTCCCACATCAGAGACTATTGAGGAAAATTAAAGCACATGGAATAGGAGAGGAGAAATTTTTTCCTGGATAGAGGCATGGTTGACAAATAGGCAGCAGAGAGTTTGCATAAATGGGGAGAAATCAGAGTGGGGAAGCGTCACGAGCGGTGTTCCACAGGGGTCAGTGTTGGGCCCCCTGCTGTTCACAATCTACATAAACGACATAGATGAGGGCATAAAGAGCGACATCGGCAAGTTTGCCGATGACACCAAAATAGGCCGTCGAATTCATTCTGACGAGGACATTCGAGCACTCCAGGAAGATTTGAATAGACTGATGCAGTGGTCGGAGAAGTGGCAGATGCAGTTTAATATAGACAAATGCAAAGTTCTAAAGTTGGACAGGACAATAACCATGCCACATATAAACTAAATAATGTAGATCTTAATATTACGGATTGCGAAAAAGATTTAGGAGTTCTGGTTAGCAGTAATCTGAAACCAAGACAACAGTGCATAAGTGTTCGCAATAAAGCTAATAGAATCCTTGGCTTCATATCAAGAAGCATAAATAATAGGAGTCCTCAGGTTGTTCTTCAACTCTATACATCCTTGGTTAGGCCTCATTTAGATTATGCTGCACAGTTTTGGTCACCGTATTACAGAATGGATATAAATTCTCTGGAAAATGTACAAAGGAGGATGACAAAGATGATCCCATGTATCAGAAACCTTCCCTATGAGGATAGACTAAGGGCCCTGAAACTGCACTCTCTAGAAAGACGTAGAATTAGGGGGGATATGATTGAGGTTTATAAGTGGAAGACAGGAATAAATAAAGGGGATGTAAATAGTGTGCTGATAATGTCTAGCCTAGACAGGACTCGCAGCAATGGTTTTAAGTTGGAAAAATTCAGATTCAGGAGGGATATAGGAAAGTACTGGTTTGGTAATAGAGTTGTGGATGAGTGGAACAAGCTCCCAAGTACCGTTATAGAGGCCAGAACGTTGTGTAGCTTTAAAAATAGGTTGGATGAATACATGAGTAGATGTGGGTGGGTGTGAGTTAGACCTGATAGCTTGTGCTAACGGGTCGGTTGCCGTGTTCCTCCCTTGAGTCAATGTGACCTGACCTGACTAGGTTTGGGGTGCATTGGCTTAAGCCGGTAGGGACTTGGACCTGCCTCGCATGGGCCAGTAGGCCTTCTGCAGTGTTCCTTCGTTCTTATGTTCTTATGTTCTTAAGTCTCCTACCGGCTTAAGCCAATGCACCCAACCTAGTCAGGTCAGGTCACATTGACTTAAGGGAGGAACACGGCAACCGACCTGGTAGCACAAGCTATCAGGTCTAACTCACACCCACCCACATCCACTCATGTATTTATCCAACCTATTTTTAAAGCTACACAACGTTCTGGCCTCTATAACGGTACTTGGGAGTTTGTTCCACTCATCCACAACTCTATTACCAAACCAGTACTTTCCTATATCCTTTCTGAATCTGAATTTTTCCAACTTAAAACCATTGCTGCGAGTCCTGTCTAGGCTAGATATTTTCAGCACACTATTTACATCCCCTTTATTTATTCCTGTCTTCCATTTATACACCTCAATCATATCCCCCCTAATTCTACGTCTTTCTAGAGTGCGCAGATTCAGGGCCCTTAGTCTATCCTCATAGGGAAGGTTTCTGATACATGGGATCAACTTTGTCATCCTCCTTTGTACATTTTCCAGAGAATTTATATCCATTCTGTAATAAGGTGACCAAAACTGTGCAGCATAATCTAAATGAGGCCTAACCAAGGATGTATAGAGTTTGTAGATGAATGGTTCAGAGAACCGACATGTTGATAAATTAGACACAGGTGCAACTCTTGGGTATCTTTATTGGGGAAACGTTTCGCCACACAGTGGCTTCATCAGTCCATACAAAGGAGAATCTTGAAGAACAGGAGGAGAATGAGGTAATCAGACCCTCAACCTTGAGTCGATGTGGTCAGTCCATCAATCTTGAATAGAATACGGCATACGTGCTGAGAAGGAGCTTATAAACCGTTGGCAGGAGAGGTGCAGAAGTCATAGGTCGTGTAACATTTGTTCAATGTTGAAGTAGGTCGTGCCCAAGAATTAGGCAAGCGAAGAATTCCCAAGTATTAAGATCCCAAGAAGTTGCAGTGTCTGACAGGTTTGTAGATGAATGGTTCAGAGAACCGACATGTTGATAAATTAGACACAGGTGCAACTCTTGGGTATCTTTATTGGGGAAACGTTTCGCCACACAGTGGCTTCATCAGTCCATACAAAGGAGAATCTTGAAGAACAGGAGGAGAATGAGGTAATCAGACCCTCAACCTTGAGTCGATGTGGTCAGTCCATCAATCTTGAATAGAATACGGCATACGTGCTGAGAAGGAGCTTATAAACCGTTGGCAGGAGAGGTGCAGAAGTCATAGGTCGTGTAACATTTGTTCAATGTTGAAGTAGGTCGTGCCCAAGAATTAGGCAAGCGAAGAATTCCCAAGTATTAAGATCCCAAGAAGTTGCAGTGTCTGACAGGTTTGTAGATGAATGAGGGTCTGATTACCTCATTCTCCTCCTGTTCTTCAAGATTCTCCTTTGTATGGACTGATGAAGCCACTGTGTGGCGAAACGTTTCCCCAATAAAGATACCCAAGAGTTGCACCTGTGTCTAATTTATGTATAGAGTTGAAGAACAACCTGAGGACTCCTATTATTTATGCTTCTTGATATGAAGCCAAGGATTCTATTAGCTTTATTGCGAACACTTATGCACTGTTGTCTTGGTTTCAGATTACTGCTAACCAGAACTCCTAAATCTTTTTCGCAATCCGTAATATTAAGATCTACATTATTTAGTTTATATGTGGCATGGTTATTGTCCTGTCCAACATTTAGAACTTTGCATTTGTCTATATTAAACTGCATCTGCCACTTCTCCGACCACTGCATCAGTCTATTCAAATGATGTATAAAGCTGCAGTATGACCTCTGGACTTCTGTTGCTTACACTTCTTGATATAAATCCCAGTAATCTACATTAAAATGGTATAAAATACCGACAGATTGTTAGGTAAGACACATATGCAACAGTTAGGTATCTTTATTTTGAAACGTTTCGCCTACACAGTAGGCTTCTTCAGTCGAGTACAGAAAAGTTGATAGAAGCAGAAGATACTTGAAGACGATGTAATCAGTCCATCACCCTTAAAGTTTTGAGGTGGTCAGTCCCTCAGTCTGGAGAAGAGCATTGTTCCGTTGTCTGAAACAATTATTGTTTCAGACTACTACCCTGCACCTCTCCTTCCGACAGTATTTAAGTCTCCGCACTGTCGCTTGATCTTCAGATAGTTCCTGACTATGGAACTGAACTTCTCCAGGCCGAGGGACTGACAACCTCAAACTCTACGACTTTAAGGGTGATGGACTGATTACATCGTCTTCACATCTCTACTGTTCCTGCGTACTTTCTGTATTCGACTGAAGAAGCCTACTGTGTAGGCGAAACGTTTCGGAATAAAGTTGTCTAACTGTTGCATATGTGTCTTACCTAACAACCTGTCGGTATTGTATACCATTTTGATGTTCATTTATAAAGGAAACTTTTCCCCACTCTCGAAACGTTTCCTTTTAAAATAAATTCCTAACTGTACGTGTCTTTTCCACACTTTCGGTATCACCATACCTTTTCCCTCAGTGTTCCTTATTTTTCCTATCCTTTAGGGTCAAAAGACACCGGGAAATCTGGATGCCCTTAATGCCCGACCGTGATACTAGCCTGCCCCAGGGGACGTCAGCAAACTGGGCCCTTTCCCTTGGGGCACCCGGGGAGAAGACCTTTCCCCTTTGAATCTCTAAAACCTTTCAAAGAACCCGGTTGACTATCGGGACGTCAGGTCTTTCCCCGCACGTGCTTGAGACCCCTGGGACACGATACAAGCCCCGGGGGGGTGATACAAGCCTGGGGTTTTCGGCTGACCCAAAACCCCTTTTAAAGCACCAGCCTTAACTAAAACCCTTTGGATCTAAAAAAAGAAGCTTGGGAAGCTAAAAAAAAAGCTTTAATGCTATGCTGTAGCTTGAGATGCTGTAGCTTGGGATGCTGTAGTTTGGGATGCTGTAGTTTGGGATGCTGTACTTGGGATACTGTAGTTTGGGATGCTGTAGCTTGGGATGCTGTAGTTTGGGGTGCTGTACTTGGATGCTGTAGTTTGGGATGCCTTAGCTTTTGGGAACTGTAGCTTGGGATGCTGTAGTTTGGGGTGCTGTAGTTTGGGATGCTGTAGCTTGGGAAGCTGTAGTTTGGGATGCTGTAGCTTGGGAAGCTGTAGCTTGGGATGCTGTAGTTTGGGGTGCTGTAGTTTGGGATGCTGTAGCTTGGGATGCTGTAGTTTGGGATGGTAGGCTGTAGCTTGGGACGTTAGGACGTTGAGCATAATTTTCTTTGGAGAGTCCCGTCATAGAAGCTAAAACGTTGTGCATTTTTTAAAAAATATGTTAGAAAAATACATGAGTAGTTTGGGTGGGTGTGAGTTGGATTGACGCTTGTGTACTGATCATTTGGTGTGTTCCTTCCTTAAGGGATGTGACCTGCCCTGCTAGGTTGGGCATTGGCTAAAGCCGGTAGGGATTTGGCCCGCCTCGCAGGGGCCATGGGCCTCCCCCCGTGTTCCTTCTTTCTAACGTTCTATATAGGGAATGCTTTAACGATCCCTAACCTGGAAATAAAACACATATGACAAATAAATTTACCTTTATTGACTACGTTTCCCCCCAAACAGGGGGGCTTTTTAAAAGTCACAACAGAACTGTTTGTGACTTGAAAAAGCCCACTGTGGGGGCGAAGTATCAATAAAGGATCACATTATATGCTATGTGTTTATATTTCCTTGTGTCGGTATTTTATACCTTTTTTTCCCAATGCCTAACCTACGGCATGCCCCAGTGGTTTTTTCCAATTTGTGAGCAGTCTACAATGATTATACACATTTAAAACGTTCTTCACGTTGAACTTTTTAAAATGGTTAAAATCCGACGGGTTTTGTTAGGAAAGACACATATGCAACAGTTAGGTATTTTAGGTAAGACAATTGCAACAGTTGGGTATTTTATTTCAAAAACGTTTCGCCTAACATTTT
Source organism: Cherax quadricarinatus (assembly GCF_026875155.1). Taxonomy (NCBI): domain Eukaryota; kingdom Metazoa; phylum Arthropoda; class Malacostraca; order Decapoda; family Parastacidae; genus Cherax; species Cherax quadricarinatus. Next base: position 5,638 of record NW_026467353.1, read on the forward strand.
GGCTTCTTAGTCGAGTCAGAAAAGTTGATAGAAGCAGAAGATACTGAAGACGATGTAATCAGCCATCATCCTTAAAGTTTTGAGGTGGTCTCCCTCATCTGGAAAAGAGCATTGTCCATATCTGAAACAATATGGATTGAAGTGCAGGATGGGCCTTATATAGCGCCGGAGGGGAGACGTAGGGCACTAGTAGAACGCAGATGTTGGGAGGTCAGGTCCCCCTCAAATCCAGCCATTTCACTGTAGAGGGGGTTTTCGAAGTTTATCTCCTGGCGCTAAAAAGGCTCCATCCTGTCACTTCAAAACCCTATTGTTTCCGTATGGAACAATGCTCTTCTCCAGATGACCACCTCAAAAATTTAAGGGTGATGGATGATTCATCGTCTTAAGTCTCTCTGCTTCTATAATTTTCTGTTCGACTGAAGAAGCCCATGTGTAGGCAAACGTTTGAAATAAAAATACCTAAATGTTGCTGTGTGTCTTCCCAACAACGTTCTTCCGTATTGGACGAAGAAAAATATGGTTGGGGAAAATGTATTCCCCAAAAAATATCTTGTGGTGCATAATGTATATATAGCTGGTCCCTGGCTAACGCAACGGTCTGGGTTTTTGGCTTGGTCGTGGTTCTATCCCTGACCGTGGTATGGGTTTTAGACGAAAATGGGGGAAAAACGTCCTTAAGCCTAGGAGGAGGTGAAGCTTGAAGATGACTGATTATCCTCTTGCAATATCTTTGCATATTTTCTAGCCTTGGGTCTGCCCATGTAATCTGAAACCAAAAAAACAGTGCTAAGTGTTCGAATAAAACTAAAGAATCCTTGGCTTCATATCAAGAAGATAATAATAGGAGTCCTTCATTGTTCTTCAACTCTATTTTCCCTTTGGTTTGGCCCCATTTAGATTTGCTGCACAGTTTTGGTCAACGTATTGCAGAATGGATATAAATGTCTGGAAAATGTACAAAGGAGGATGGACAAATTTGATCCCATGTTTTCAGAAACCCTATGAGGATAGCAAGGGCCCGAATTGACTCTCTAGAAAGACGTAGAATTAGGGGATATGTTTGAGGTGTATAAATGGAAGACAGGAAAAAATAAAGGGGATGTAAATAGTTGTGAAAATTTAGCCAGACAGGACCGAAAACAATGGTTTTAAATTGAAAAAATTCAGATTCGGGAAGGGATATAGGAAAGTACTGGTTTGTAATAGGTTGTGGATGGTGGACAACTCCCAGTACATTATAGAAGTGGTTTAGAAAGACACGTAAGCAAACCTGACATAATATATTAGAAAACGTTCCGGTCCTGGGACCTTGATCACTTTAACATCAATTGTGTTAAAGATTCGCCGGTATTTTCCCGCCCGGGCCCTTCCAAGTGGTGGCCCGGAAACTGCTCCTGTCTAGGAGTGTACGAGACTAAGTCTCCCTGGGAGGAGGCACAGTACCCCCTCATTTTTTTAAGGTACAAACTCGGGCTCTGGCCCCAAACCCATTCCCTAGAAGGGCATGAGGGTGTCGATCGTGCTAGCGCTGTGCTCTCCTGTGTGGAGTGTCGTGTGTTGGTTTGTTCATTTTCATTCATGTTGTTCGCGTCCTTCGGCCCAGGTCTTCTCCAGATGGTGACCCGCAGTGGCCCCCCGGGTGGGGGGTGACGATAACATTTCTCTTTTGGCCCTCCGGTTGGGGGTGTCGTTCTTCTATTTGGTGACTTCCCCAAAAGAAGCGCAGTCGGCAGAGGCAGCAGTTACAGGGTTGTTTTGGAGCCAAAACCCCAGCTTTAGCGGACAGCAAAGTGCTGGGTGAATGGTCATGGATAGCCCCTTGCTAGACGAGGGTACCGTCTTCAAGGTCCCTATTCTGAAGCATCCTGAATTTCCTCTTTGAGGTGTACTTGACTTCCACAAGGTGTTGGGTGTTGGCAGTGAGTAGTCTGGTCATGTCTTCAGTGGTGTATGTAGCAGTTTGGTCGTAGGTATACTTACTGTTCCGTCCTGGAGGTGATGATGGTTTTCCCTGAAGACAGCATTGTGTTTTTATACTCCTTGGTTGTGTAGAAGTATACACCCTTCAGATATCGGACCCGTTGTGGTGCAGCAGTGTCAGTGACAGGGGCACCGTGAGGTGCATCCGCAGTGTCTTTTTGTTTTTGCTTTCTTGGCTGGTGGCTGAACTGGTGAAGGCGAGATTTCCGATGGTCAGTTGCTCTAGCAGTGGATGAAAGCGGATAGTGGACTCTCATTGGGGGGTTTTTGCCGACGTCTCAGAGGTCTCTGATTGGTCCATCTCTGTGTCTAGTGGAGGTGGTGACAGCGGTGGAGCAGGGGGTGATGCTGGTAATATTTGCAGTAGATTTTAGGATCTCAGTGGAAGGTGGTGATGCAGGGAATGTGGGGCCCAGCATATTATTTAGTTTGAAAAGTTCATTGATGGTGGTGTTGAAGGAACCAGGCTCAGCTGCATTCTGTACATGAGCATACAAATGCAACAAAAAAACTTGGGGGAGTCGGCAGTAGGTGCTGGCAGGGAAGTGGTGGGAGCAGCTTGCGTGGCATGTAGTATCTTGGTAGTGTCTGCTTGAAGCTTGGCGATAGCAGAATATGTGGTTGTTTGGTGGGTTGGGTTTCTTTTTTTTGTTGTTGTTGTTGTTGTTGTTGTTGTTGTTTCTTGAGTATGTCTTTTCTGGTAGGGCATTTGGCAGCAAGAGTATGGTGGTCATTCTTGCATTTTCAAGCATTTAGGTGGTGAAGCAGTAGTGCAATTCTTGAAGTCATGACCCTCACGGCCACAGGTGGAGCAGAACTTCTTGTCCTTAGTAGGACAATCATTTGTGGTGTTAAGAGTAACATTATAGCACTGTGAGATATGTTGGAATTTCTCTGCTTCGATGAAGGCTGGGTTGATGTGGAAGTAGTGAATAGCCAGGCCCTCAGCGAGAGCTCTGGCTGCCATGTTGACGTCACTGAAGGTGACCTTCAGCATGGATAAAGCATTGGGGTATTTTAGTAATGAAGTCCCCCTTTGGGCCCCAAAGGGGTTTTCTTTGCTTCGATAGATGACTTGATTTCTTCAGTGGCCTGTACAGTAAATAAGGTTGTCGAGTCGCTTGAGGAACACAGTTCTCCTGGCCCTCAGTGCTGGGGAAGTCAAGACAAGAAATCCCTGGTCTCGTAGAGTGGTAGTAGCAGTGGTGGTAAGTAGTTTCTCTGCCTCTGTGTCCTCTGTACAGACGACAACAAAGGCCTCCTTGAGCGATAAAATCGCATTACATTTGACTTGCAGCCTGCCACTAACGACAGCTGCAAGTGCTAGTTTGGACGACTCATTGGTTATGCCACTCGCTGGTTTGATCTTTACTCTGTTAGAGTAATGCATCGTGAGTAAGCAGTGCTCTGGTGTGAACTGCTGGTACGTGTGTCTAACCTTGACATACAGAGGTAGAAAGACATTATATATATAGGCGGAGAGTGAGGTGTGACGCACGTGACCTGAGGAATGTCATAAGAACATAAGAATGGAGGAACACTGTAGAAGGCCTACTGGCCCATGCGAGGCAGGTCCTTATCAAAACAACCTCTACCTATGATAAGGACAGGTAGACGATGAAATCATGTGACTCCTGTGCTGTTGGGTTGGTGGTGCTTAAGTATCATGTATGCCAATGTTTTTGAAATTTTGTAGTTTCCAGTGTTACGTTCTATATTGTCGGTGACGGCGATTAGTGAGGCTTCTAGGCACCGTCGGCGTCTGAGGTCTGGTTCGGTGAGAACGAGTTGTGCCTTATTCCAGTTCATCAAATGTCCCGTGGAGCCCTTTGTGGAGGACACGGGCCCATACCTTACATCATCTCTGTTAGAGGCATTTCGATGCTCATTCTGGCGGACTGCAAGATCTCTGCCTGTCTCGCCTACATATTTCTTGGGACAGAACCCACAGGGGATAGTGTAGACGCCTACTGTAGAAAGTTAGAGGTGTGGGGCTGCGTTTCGTAGTGAGGTCTTTGATAGATGATGTTTTTTATGGTGGGAAACGTTGATGTTACTCATAGCAAGTGCCCAGCGAGTATTCGTGGCAACATCCCCACATGGGAGTACTTAATGAATGCTTAGGGGCTGTTCCATGGGCGGTTTGTTTGAGGATAGCTTGTGCTTGAGTCTGCAATCTCGGATGAAGAAAGATGGGAACGGGAAGACGTGTAAAGGCTTTGTGTTATGTAAGTGCATTCTTCTTCTAGAAAACAAGGGCTGGTGATGCGAAGAGCTCTCAAGAAGAAGCCAATGAGGACTCTTCTCTTAGTGCGGGTGTCTTGGTGTGAATAAAAATGTATAAGATCGTCCTTGTTGGTAGGTTTTCTATACACTTTGAAGAGAAGTTTGTCATTGTCGGGAGATCTGCACAGTAGAACGTCGAGGAAAGGAAGTTTGCCATCATTTTCGAGTTCAAGTGTAAACTTTATTGATTGTTCAACTGCATTGATCTTGTGTACGAATGGTATATAATACCGACAAGATGAGATTAAGACACATGTGCAACATCTGGGTATCTTTATTGTAGACGTTTCGCCATCCAGTGGCTTTATCAATACAAATTCTTAGGACATAACTTGAAGACAGTAGCTTACACTTCTTGATATAAATCCCAGTAATCTATTTGCCCTATTACGTACGCTTAGGCATTGCTGTCTTGGTTTAAGGTTGCTGCTCACCATAACCCCCAAGTCCCTTTCACAATCTGTATGGCTAAGTTCTACATTATTTAACTTATAAGCGCTAGGGTTATGGACACTCCCGAGCTTCAGAACCTTGCATTTATCTACATTGAACTGCATCTGCCACTTTTCTGACCAAGAGTAGAGTTTGTCTAAATCCTCCTGAAGTTCCCTAACATCTACGTTTGAATCAATTATCCTACCTATCTTCGTGTGCAAGAAAGGTATAAAATACCGACAATATGAAAGTTAAGACACATGTGCAACATCTGGATATCTTTATTGTAGACGTTTCGCCACCCAGTGGCTTTATCAATACAGATTCTAGGACATAATAGGAAGACAGTAGAACTATATACAAAAGATGAGGTAATCAGTCCCTCGGCCTTAGTGTTCACGATGCTGTGAACACTAACTCCAAGGCCGAGGGACTGATTACCTCATCTTTTGTATATAGTTCTACTGTCTTCCCATTATGTCCTAGAATCTGTATTGATAAAGCCACTGGGTGGCGAAACGTCTACAATAAAGATATCCAGATGTTGCACATGTGTCTTAACTTTCCTATCTTCGTGTCATCGGCGAATTTGCTCATATCACTAGTAATTCCTTCATCAAGATCATTGATATATATTATAAACAACAACGGGCCCAAGACTGATCCCTGTGGAACGCCACTTGTTACTGATCCCCACTCGGATTTAACCCCATTTATGGACACTCACTGCTTCCTGTCAGTGAGCCATGATTCGATCCACGAGAGCACCCTTCCCCCAATGCCATGAGCTGCTAAGTGTTCTCTAAGCCCATCGTAATCTGCTAAGCGAAAATCTGGGACTGTTACTTCCATTCAATTCTAAATGTAATTGATTTGTGGTCGCTAGCACCCAGTTCCTCTGAAACTTCTAAATTATTATCAAGGGATTCATTGTTTGCCAGAACTAAGTCAAGCAGGTTATTACCCCTTGTAGGTTCTGTCACAAACTGCTTCAAAAAACAATCCTGAACTACTTCTAAGAAGTCGTATGATTCTAAATTCCCAGTCAAGAAATTCCAATCAATATGACTAAAGTTAAAGTCTCCTAGAATTACTACATTATCGTGCCTTGTGGCCCTAACAATTTCCTCCCATAGTAGTCTCCCCTGGTCCCTATCTAAATTTGGGGGACGGTATATCACACCTAAAGTTAATTTTTCATGCCCCTCTGAAAATTCTATCCAAACAGACTCTGTATGTGGAAATATAAACACATATGCAGTATAATGTGATCCTTTATTGACTACGTTTCGCCCACACAGTGGGCTTTTTCAAGTCACAAACAGAACTACCTTGGGTGGAAGGAACGCGAGTATTTATAGTCAGGTTCAGAGTGCTGAGGTCAGGTGGAGAATGCTGCATCTGATGATGTACCGAGTGGGGTTATAGAGTCTAAAATCTTGGGTAGCTTGGAAAGGAGATTGGACAAGTTTGTGAGCAGACCTTCTACAGTGTTCTTATGTGGGATAGCGATGAAGAAGCTTCTTGGCAAGTGGTTCAGCTATGTTATAGAAGCCACTATTCTGGTTTTAAGTTGTCGGATATAGAAATAAGTGATGATTCCCGGATTCTTCGGTATTGAGTGTTGTCTTCTGTGGCGATAAGTCTCGAGTTTCTGTTTGTTTATCAAGTGGTTGTGTGAATTACGGTGTTGTACGCAGGATTCCTTGTGTCGTCAGACCTGCTTGCGTATTGGTGTTCTGAAATACGTTTTGGGAGGTCTCTTGATGTTTCGCCAAGTATAACTTGTTGCAGTCATTACAAGGGATTTTTGTATACCCCTGCAGAGGGTGGAAGCTTGTCCTGTCTATCACTGGTAATGTCCTTGATGGTCGTGGTTGTGGAGGTAGATACTTGAAATGAGGTATTGGAAAAGATTTAGAAACGTGTTTGGCAATGAGTTGGTGGGGAGGACTATGCATCTCTTCCGGCAGTGTCTTCTCTGGGTGTGTTGAAGATGTTTAATGCCCGTCGTCTGCAGTCTCTGATGAAGTGACGAGGATAGTGAAGTTTAGAAAATATTGTTCAATCATCGGCATTCTTCTTCAAGAAACCATTGCTGCAGATTCTGAGTGCACGCAGGAAGAAGCCTATAATTACAACCACGTTTGGTTTTGGTGTCGTGGTGAGAGTTTAAAAATGGAGAAGATCGTTTTGGTTGGGGGGTTTTCGATAGACTTTGAACGAATTCGTGGTCAGCTTTGCAAAGCAGACGTCAAGGAAAGGTAGTGTGTTGTCGACTTCTCTTCAAGTGTGAACTGGATTGAAGGCTCTACCTGGTTGAGCTTGTCTTGGAGAGCTTACATTGAAGCGTTTAGGAGTTATGAGGAGAATGTCGTCAACATAACGGAGCCAGGTGACAGACGAAGGAATAATGGTGGAGAAACGTTCGGCTTCAAGATGTTCCATGTATAGGTTCGCCAGGACCGCACTGAGTGGCGAACCCATGGGTAATCCAAAGGTCTGCTGAAAGAGGTGGTTTTCGAAAGAGAAACACGTAAAGCCAACACATAGTTCAACAAGGTCGATGAAATCGCTGGCTGGAATGGGAAGATCAAGTGAATCGTCAATTTTCCTGCGCAAGAGATCGTTTCGCCATCCAGTGGCTTTATCAATACAGATTCTAGGACATAATAGGAAGACAGTAGAACTATATACAAAAGATGAGGTAATCAGTCCCTCGGCCTTGGAGTTAGTGTTCACAGCATCGTGGTGGAGGAGAATCTGGAGCAAAGGCAAGAAGACTGGCGTTTATATAGGCGTCAGTGGATAGGGACGGGCAGCAGACGAGGGCAGTCACTGGTAGGCGGGATTCCCCAGTGGAAGTAGGTCCTTCCCAAAGAGATGGGTTAGTTGCAGCAGCCGTGAAGAAGGTCTTGTAGATGTCCTCTGAACCAAGATTCCATGATGTTGCAGTGTCTGACAAGTTGTGCAAGAAAGGTTTTAAAATACCGACAATATGAAAGTTAAGACACATGTGCAACATCTGGATATCTTTATTGTAGACGTTTCGCCACCCAGTGGCTTTATCAATACAGATTCTAGGACACAATAGGAAGACAGTAGAACTATATACAAAAGATGAGGTAATCAGTCCCTCGGCCTTGGAGTTAGTGTTCACAGCATCATGGTGGAGGAGAATCTGGAGCAAAGACAAGAAGACTGGCAGTTATATAGGCGTCAGTGGATAGGGACGGGCAGCAGACGAGGGCAGTCACTGGTAGGCGGAGGGCCAGGACACTCCCAGCAGCTTGGAAGAAAGCTACAATCGTACCAATTCCAAAGCCCAAGGACCCAGGCAGTATGAGACCCATATCGCTGACCAGCTGCTTAGCCAAGACTGCTGAGAGGATGGTGTTAAACCGCCTCCTATGGAAACTTGGACCCTCTCATCATCACATATTTGGCTTCACCAAAGGAGTAGGTACAGCAGAGTGCATAACCACTCTACTAAGCCAGATTGCTGACAGTAACAAAAAACCTAGTATTGTCGTCTACCTCGACCTTTGAAAAAAGGGATTTGAGCTAGCCAGCCCCCCCAGCAATTCTGGCAATACTAGCTCGGAAGGGAATCAAAGGACGCCTCCTGGTGGATAGAGTCCTACCTTAGGAGCAGGGGAGGCCTGTGTCAGCTTTCAGGGACACTAAATCTTCCTTTAAATCCCTGGAAACCGGTACACCACAAGGAGGTGTGCTCAGCCTACCCCGTTTAACATCCTTATGCAGGAACTTGTGAGCCTTTCCCTTTTTAAGTGGTACACAGCTCCTCAGCTTGCTGTGAAC
>NW_026467354.1:0-13596 GCF_026875155.1 Cherax quadricarinatus
ATTGGGCAGTATGTATAGTGTTTAGAAAACTGTCATATTGATAAATCTCTCCACTGATGATAAGTATTCTCTAAGCCCATTGTAATCTACTAAGTGAAAAATTGGGACAGTAGCTGAATTATCCCTCTATCATATTTTCATTCAATGATTATTATTATTATTAAAATCAAGGGGGAAGCGCTAAACCCGGAGGATTATACAGCGCCTGGGGGAGATGTGGAAGGCATACAGGCTTAATTCGGGGAACTGGAGCACAGATCCAATTCCCTAAATCAAGAGCCTCTCACCACCCTCAAGGAACCTTCCTTGAGGGGTTCATTCAATGAAATTTCTAAATTATTAACAAGGGTTTCCTTCTTTGCCAGAACAAAGTCAAGCAGGTTATTTCCCCTCGTAGGTATTCTAACAAACAATCCTGAATTATCTCTAAGAAGTCGTTACACTCAATTCCCAGTCAAGGAATTCCAATCAATCTGACTAAAGTTAAGTCCCCTGGAATTATTACGTTATCTTGCCGCCTTTTGGCTTTAACATGTGGGGGACGGTATATCAGGCCTAAAATTAATTTTCCATGCCCCTCTGAAAATTTATATCTGTCTTTATGCAGTAATTCAAGTGATCTCGGACATCAGTGCCACGCACCTCTATTTCCGATGGTTCTATCTACATGGAATAATTTTAATGACAAAATCTAATTTAAATATACTGAACCTAAATGAATGTTCACTTAGAGTAAAGAGTTTTGAGCCCAGATACCCTTAAAACCTTGAATGTGACATTCCACAGGAATTTCTCGGTTTTTCAAATTAAAACGTCTCATTTTTGGCAAATACATCAATGTTACCAGCACTTGCAACTAATCTCTATTTGGTCTTTTTCATAGCAATAGGACTATTTGTATAATATGTATATGCTTAGAAACCCTTCGTTCCCTTTTCCCATCCTGCTCATTTCTGTTCTTCCACTCTCCTTATTACTGTCCTTGTCACCTTGTATCACGGCAATTTCCTTACAGTGTTTATCCAGCCAGCAATTGGTGTCAGTTGCTGGCTGGATATTTAACCGTAGGCTTATAGCCTATTGTTAAATGAGATTTTATATCAGTATATCCACCAATCACACAGGCCTCCTAAAACAACAATACCAAGCCCACGCCAAGGCCCACTTAAACGTAAAATTAAACCCATATACAACCTACTCCTAAACATTTCAACAACAATAAAACTAACCTTACATTCTGCAGTCTGATCCTAAGATACAACCCACACTGCCAGCTTCCTAGTGACGCTAATCACTTCACTCCCAGTTGGTCGTCAAATACGTGTCCATCGTCCGTCTAATACGTGTCCACCGAAGAGCTGATATCTTTTATACAATTATGGAGTACGTTTTACTTACAATATAAACTACTTAGTGTATATACAATTAAATACATTAATACAGTAACCTGCATAACACGGGACTTGTTAAAAGAAAGTTTGGCTTTCACGTTGAGGTACGTAAATTTTAAACTGATAATTTTATTAAACAAGTTGGTTTCCATGTAATAAATAGATAATGCCTCTTCTGGTCTGCTTCAAACATCCAAGCGCTGGTTTATCTTACTGGAGGCTTACATAAATAGTCTGCACATAGGAGAAAGAAACTTGTGAAGTTTCGGTCTGACTTGTACCATAATTTAGTCACACCAAGTCAGACCTAAACTTCGTCATAAGTTTCTTCTATATGTGGGTTATTTGAGTATTGTTCCAGTCACAGCATTGTGATTTTTATTCGTTATTCGAATATTTTTATAATGAATGGGATTTGTTTATGCCAATTTGAGACTTTTAGAAACTCGTTGTATCATGTTAGGCTTTCTTAAAACCCACAAAATATTTTTTTGACTAATTGATTGATGTCAAACGTTTTTATGATAAAAAAAAAACAAGTAACTCGGGATGCTTATTTTAAATCGTAATGTTGTACCTTCGTTTGTTCATATGCCAAATGATAGTTCGTAGGTAAGTCAGGCTTGTTCAGCCTCCACGGAAGTCTTCTCCAATACTGCCCTTGCTCATACTTCATATCCTTGAGATAGGAACTAATTAGCAAAGCCTAACTATGAAGCTGGAAATATCAACAGAATGAAGGATATACGTATAAGGAATGAAAAATTGCTTTGTTTCGGAGCCCTTGTTTACCAAGGTTCCCGTCACCGAAGACATTGACTTGATGAGAGTGAAAATTCATGATGGACGCGATTTATCCCTGCCTGCACAACACTACCGTTTTAATATTCTATATATAAGCAGTCCTTCGACTTCTCTAGGGGTCCTCCCCTTAGTGCTTACTTTCACGTCCCAGCAACTCATTCCCACACCCCTACAACTTACTGCAGCGCTCCAAAAACTTCAATCCCTGCACCTCACTTCCACGCCTCTACAATTATCACCTACGCAGCTGTTACTTAGTCACATAACGAACTTTAACCAGTCTATAACTCACACTCAAAAGTCTACGAATCACTTTCAAAAAGCTGTGGTTTATTCCGGTACGTCTCCATCTTATCACACACTTCTACAATATATTCCCGCATATTCTCATCCCATTCTCATATCAATACAGTTCTCTCCCACACACTTACAACTCACTCATAACCTACAACTCACTCCTACACCTCTACAAATCACTCAAACATTTATACAACTAATTTCCACTTATAGCTTGCCTCCATATGTCTACAGCTACTTCCATATCTCTACAACTACTTCACACACCATTACCAAGTTTGAATCAGTTGTATCATGTACTTTGTAGAAATAAAAGTAATATTACCACTCTCTCTTATACTCTTACAACACTTCCACCACAATGCTGCTCATTCCCTTTCATTCCAAATAATCCCACACCTTTTTAAATCACCTCCGTTCCTACAAATTAGAATGGTGTTGCAACATCATTCTAAAACTAATGCCTACCGTTGTTTCTCTCCAAATATATAGGCCAGGATGGGGACTCTTGCCTAGCTCATATATACCTCATTCTAGTTTTTACTTCTTCAGCAATGGTACATCTTACCAATCACCTTCGGTCCTCGGATGGATGGAGACTTCATCCCTGATGACCCTGCAAAGTTGATACTTGAAGGAAGATACCACAAGGTGGACCTGATGGCCGGAGTGACTGGCGACGAAGGTGCCTTCGCTACTCATGGTCAGTTTTTGTTTATGACTAACATGAAGATCCTTTCCTCTTTCTCTTAATACTAACATGACGAGCCTTCCTGAGTTTTCCCAATACTAACAAGAAGGTTCTCAATTAGCTTAGTAGTGAAGCATTCGGCTCATAATTTTGAGCATCTAGTTTCAACCCCGGGTATACCTGGAGTTTACCTGGAGAGAGTTCCGGGGGTCAACGCCTCAGCGGCCCGGTCTGTGACCAGGCCTCTTGGTGGATCAGAGCCTGATCAACCAGGCTGTTACTGCTGGCTGCACGCAAACCAACGTACGAGCCACAGCCCGGCTGATCAGGAACCGACTTTAGGTGCTTGTCCAGTGCCAGTTTGAAGACTGCCAGGGGTCTGTTGGTAATCCCCCTTATGTATGCTGGGAGGCAGTTGAACAGTCTCGGGCCCCTGACACTTATTGTATGGTCTCTTAACGTGCTAGTGACACCCCTGCTTTTCATTGGGGGGATGTTGCATCGTCTGCCAAGTCTTTTGCTTTCGTAGTGAGTGATTTTCGTGTGCAAGTTCGGTACTAGTCCCTCTAGGATTTTCCAGGTGTATATAATCATGTATCTCTCCCGCCTGCGTTCCAGGGAATACAGGTTTAGGAACCTCAAGCGCTCCCAGTAATTGAGGTGTTTTATCTCCGTTATGCGCGCCGTGAAGGTTCTCTGTACATTTTCTAGGTCAGCAATTTCATGACAAATTGGTACATACACAGTCCTTAACTAATTCACAACTTCCAGTAAGAAGAATCAGCTCTCAGGCCAGGCTGTAAAGGCAATTTTTTGTTTATTCAGAGATCAATATCATAAAATACATCTATACATTAAATGTGAAGAAGCTTATACATTGAATTATCAAGTTATCAGCGCTGATTGATGAAAGCAATTTGATGAGGAACTTACAAATTATTGCATCAAAAGCACTATTTAAATTTTCCAGTTTCTTCTGTAAAATAAGGAAAATTTTCACCAATTTAAGCCAAAGTCTATATAAACTTTTCTCTAATTAAGTTTACCAGTAATTATTCCCGAAAATAATCAAGTAAATTTTACTAAATGAAGATTATGAAAATTTAATCTAGAATAATCCAGAAAAGTTTTACACTGTAATTTATTTCTTTTAACATAAGAACATAAGAAGGGAGGAACACTGCAATAGGCTTGTTGGCCCATACGAGGCATGTCCAACCCACTAACAAAATAAATATTACCCAAGCAATAAGCTTTGATAATTCCATTTACTCATGTGCAAGTTCCACTCAAATCCAACCCCTCTCATTCATGTATTTATCCAACCTAAATTTGAAACTACCCAAGGTTTTAGCTTCGATCACCCTACTACGCAGACCGTTCCACTCATCAACTACCCTATTGTATAAATTTTGATAGAATTACCGACAATATGTAAAGTAAAAGGACACAAGTGCAACTAACGTGACATTTTATTGTGGCAACGTTTCCCTCTCCAGGAGCTTTGTCAAACCGTTACAAACAATACTTAGCCACAGAGGGTATATATAGGCTTAGAGTGAGGTGCAATACTCGTGGTGGTAGCAATAGTAGTAGTGATATAAGTTGTAGTAGTAGTAGTAGTAGTAATACATTTTCCTTCCTTTTTCATCAAAGACTGCAAAAAGAGAGCTCTTCAGATCATTAATTCTCCACGGATCAACACCACTCCTAACAAAGTTATAATTCTTCCCAACAGCCAGGTTGCACTGAGCGTTTCTAAAGTACTTTCACAAGCTAACACCAGAGTCGCCATGGCTTCCAGCACTTCAATAAAGGATCTGACCAGGACAAAATCAAAGCACCACGAACCAGTCAATGCAGGAGTTTACACTATACCCTGTGGAGGCTGCGACAAGATTTATGTAGGTGAAACAGCAAGAAACCTCGACACCCGCCTCAATGAACACATTTACGCATGTAGGAACGATAACTTGAACAACGCCTGTGTACAACACCGAAATTCCTCCAATCATCTCATGGAATTCAGGGACGCAAGTGCCTCGAGTCAGCACTAATCGCTGTTTCGAATACAGTTAAACAAAACAAAGGCAGCTTCACCATCTCTGAAGTCTTAGCAAGAATCCTCCTGAAAACAGTAAACCCTGCCATCACATAGTCTCTCCTGTTAATACTACACAGAGCACATTACAGAGACTAAACACTGAAACAGGCCTTCTCTATTCAGTCTATATTTGTCTAACCTATTTTTATGTTACCCAAGTAATAGCTTTTATATCTTTTTACTCATGTACGAGTTAATTGCTCTACCATATTGTATTACTACTACTACTACAACTTATGTCACGACTACTACTACTACAACCACTAGTATTGCACCTCACTCTGAGCCTATATATACCCTCTGTGTCCATGTACTGTTTGTAATGGCTTGACAAAGCTATTGAAGACCGAAACGTTGCTACAGTAAAATGTCACATTAGTTGCACTTGTGTCCTTTTACTTTAAATATGGTAGAACATTTAAATTGCACATGAGTAAATGGATATAAACGCTATTACTCGGGTAACATTAAAATAAGTTAGACAAATATTTCTATTGGAGGCTGGATAGAGAAGGTCTGTTTCAGTGTTCATCCTCTGTAATGTGCTTGTGTAGTATTAGCAGGCGAGACTATGTGATGGCAGGGTTTACTGTTTTCAGGAGGATTCTTGCTAAGACCTCAGAGATGGTGAAGCTGCCTTTGTTTGTTTAATTGTATTAGAAACAGCGATTTGTGATGATTCAAGGCGCTTGCGTCTGCGGAAATTAGTTTCTTTGATCACTAATTGGACGTCCCTGAATTTCAAGGGATGATTGGTGGAATTTCGGTGTTGTATGCAGGCGTTGTTCAAGTTATCGTTCCTACAGGCATTGAGGCGGGTGTCGAGGTTTCTTGCCGTTTCACCTACATAAATCTTGTTGCAGCCTCCACAGGGTCGACTGGTTCGTAGTGCTTGGATTTTGTCCTGGTTAGAACTGTATTGTTAGCTTGTGAAAGTACTTTAGAAACGTTCAGTGCAACCAGACTGTTGGGAAGAATTATAACTTTGTTAGGAATGGTGTTGGTGCGTGGAGAATTAATAATATGAAGAGCTCTTTTTCTGTAATCTTTGATGAAAAGGGAAGGAAAATGTAAATCAGTGAAGGTTTGGTGAATGTAGGTACATTCCTCGTCAAGAAACTCAGGACTACAAATTCGATATGCTCTTAGGAAAAATCCGATGATGATGCCTCTTTTGGTCTTAGTATCTACTGGAACAGAAGTGTGTGAGATGACTTTTATTTGTAAGTTTCCGGTAAACTTGAAATCTTAAGTTGTTATCTACTCTGTGAATGAGGACGTCTAGAATGTGTAGCTTGACTCTACTTCTAGGGTAAACTGGATCGTCGGTTCAACTGCGTTGGCAACTGCGTGTTGGCAACTGCAGCCGCAGCAAGCAGCAACAAGGCTGCTCCTATATCTTGCCGTCCCCTGGGCCTATCCGAACTCCAGTGATGGCCAAATTTGCAAGTACTGCTGCAACAACATGCAAGTTAACTATAGTTACATAAAAACTGACGGTGACGACAACGAAATGGACTAAATATGACAGAAGAGGGACCGGGCCCTTCATTCCGACCTGTGCCGACGTAACCAAAAAAGACTTTTCCACTAAATGAAATAACGACCTCCATATCAACTGCCCCCAGTGTTTAAGGGGAAGAAACTGCAGAAATCCTGATAACTAAATCCCCAAGGAAATGCCGGGTTGTGGCTTTTTGTCAGTGCCAAACGGGGGAAAGTTTGACCCTTTTAACAGGGGTGACCGGCATTCAAACAGCAGCTAGTGCCAGCGTACAACTGCGAAGTGAAATTCTCATCTTTACTGACTTTCTTTTTTACGTAGCATTATCTGCCCCATCATATCCCTGTACCAGTGCTAACGAGGGGGAAAACACAGGGACATCGTCAAATCAACAGTATAAAAACCCAAGGTATAGGACGGTTATCCCTCGTGCCATCGTGGGAAGAAGTGAATAGGTAAATAGAAAGGTTTAAATATTTTACGCTGACCATATTCAGCTGCCCCATGTACAGTGGAGAATCATAGCAAAAAAAACCCAAAATATATCTTAAACTAAAGGGAAAAGTCAGGTGGTGTTACCCCCCTCAGTTTTTTAAAAAGGGCTAGTCAGCAAAAAGGTCAGGGAGACAACAACACGACAAAACCCCAGATAAATGGAATTGGGGGGGATTTGGAAGGAAAAAACATGGTTTAAAACCCTTTCTGGTCTACCAGAAGGGAAAAGGAGTTGAAGTTAATTGGTAAAGCCAGACTGTGAAGTGAGGTGGGTGGGGGGGAGGGTGAAAAAGGGGTTAAATGAAAGGGGTTTTGTGAAGTTAAGGGGAAAAGTGGCAGTGAAGGGGGTTTTAAAGAGGTCAATGTAAGGGTTTTTGTGAATTAAGGGGAAAAAGTGAGGCAGTGAAGGGGTTTTTTGAAGGGGGAAATTTTACTAGTATTCATGTAATTAAAGAGATACTAAGTGTACTAGGGCGGGAAAAGAGAAAAAATTTTATTGTATTGGTAAAAGAGCGAAGGTGAAAATGGCAGGCATTAGGGGGTAAGCTGCCATAATTATATTTATTTTTCTTCTTCAATCCATAAAAAGAATCGCTGGGGGGTTGGAAAAGGTAAATGGGTAACAGCGCCCTGGACAGTAAAACCCCAACAGTTGCCTCCTCCCAAAAAAAGAAAAACCTCACATCGCCGTAAGGTAGGGAAACACCGCATACCCAAAAAAAACTGGACACAGCTTTTATTGAAAGGCTCTTAAGTGGTGTACCAAAATTTCCAGGACCTCAAAAATTGTGCAGGGGAAAAAACAGCAGATAAATGCGGCAAAATGACGGTTAGTAGCTGGGATGAAACCCTTAACTCCATTGTAATGCTACTAGGTAAATGTGAGACAATCGCCATTTTATCAAAAAACACTACCAAACAATGCATCACGTAAAAAGTACGCATGCGAAAAGGGACCTTATGTAAAATGGAAAGGGGGGGTGCTGATGGAGTATGACAATTATAGAAGGGTGCCAGAATTCATTTTGTGTGTAACAAAGACTTTGGCACAGTTACCCTTTAGCATGATGCATGATTTACCTAATTTTTAATACAAATACCTTTGCCATATATTGATGATTAGATTGTTTTAAAACGGCCTTCCTTTATTCATGCTGCAAGATCACTTCTTCCTAATTGGCAGGATTAGGATTCTAGCTAAAAAAATTAGGGGGCAGTTTTAACCATTCTAAATCTTGGTTGGATGAAGGGTGGACGACGAGGTCAAAAAGAAGGTTAAAAATTAAAACGCTTAGAGGAAAAAAAGGGCGGTGGGTAGGGCCCTACATTAGAAATGACTTAGCAAAAACCCCAAAACCTGATTTAAATAACAATAAAGGGGAGATTTAGGGTTTTTAAGTGCTGTTCCCAAGCCAAAACCATCTTGTGGAACAGTTACCGCCCCCCTCCCCAGGCCCGTTCTTAGAAGTTTTTCCAGAGTCTTGTCCGGAGTTGAAAGAATTGCGAAACAAAATACGGGGGCGATTTCAATACGTTTTCAAAAAAACAAAATAAGGGCTTGAAAAAAGGTAAAAGAAAATTTTAGGATTAAATAGCACCCCCAATATTAAATATCCCCCCGGGATCACACAGTTTCGCCACCCCAAATTGACCACATACTTTGAAACCCGCGTGAGAACATTAGTCAGTCCGTCTTTACAAGGTTTAGGGGATCATTTCATCATTTACTGCACCAGGAAAATCACTGGGGATGGGAACCCTACACGGACAATAAAAATGAGGTAATGAAATACGTAAAAAAACATGGAAAAATAGGCTCAAAATTGTGAGGGGACAGAGATAACAAGTTGCAGGCGTAACGATGCCTGGGAAAAATTCAAAACAATGTTCACTACCTTTTAATAATATTACCAGTTAAAGGGTTAGGATTAAACGAAAAACAAACCCTGGATGACTATGATATTAATAATATAAAATTTTCAGAGACCAGCGCAAAAAAGATTTAAAGCAAACGACGGATATTGCAGACTTAAAATTCCAAAGGGTGAGGAAAGTAAGAGGCTTATAAAAGGAGAAAGGGCAAAGCCTATTGCTCAAAATTAAGAAATAAACAAACCCCAGAAAGCTTGGGGAACAACTAAAACAGTTGGGATAAGCCATAAACCTAGATGGTTCAACATAGTACTCACTTCGATATTAGGTTGGGCCCCGAAAATCTAAGGTGGCAAATTGCTTTTTAAATTTTACTAACGTTTTTGGCATCCATAATAAATAAAATACCACTCATCAAATACCTTTAAACAACTTGATAAGTTTTAAAAATACTATACCAATAAAGGGGTAACCCCAAACATTGTCAACTAGTAAGTGAACTCATGACTTCATTTAAAAAGAATAAGCAGGTTTAAAACCCCAAAAAGAGCACGGCCCTGATAACATCCCCTCTAAGTTCCTAAAAGATGGTGCTTTTGAACTGTCAATCCCTTTGCCACTAATAAAACTATCAATCACCACTAAAACCGTACCGGGGGGTTCAAGGAGGCCCAAATTACTCCTATTTCAAGAAAAAAAAATAGGTCTATGTAAGCAAATAAGACCCGTTAGTTACTAGTTAATATCAAAATTTGGGAGGGCGGTGTATTCTAAGTAGTTAAGTACCTTAATGAAACGCTTCCATAGCTATCAATCGGGCTTTAGAAGATCCTCCAACCCATACCCCCCTTATTAATTTATGGATTAAAAAAAAAGAACTGAAAAATTTTTCAAAAGAGAACCTCATAGGGATGGTAACTTTAACCCGCCAAAAAGGGTTCGATATGTCAACCACAAAATTTTTATGTAAAAAACTTCAATCTACGGATAGGTTTGTGATTGTTTAAGTCCTTTCCTTACCAGGGACAAATAGTCAAAAACAAAAAAAACGGATCAGAACCCTCCGATACATTGGGGTTCCCCCAAAGGTTATTCTGGGGCCCTTACATTCTTTTGTTATTCAATGATATGCCAAACAGTGTCAAGTGCAAACTCCTATGTATGCAGTGCAGTGCCTGTTAGTGACGGTAAAGACCCACAAATATTGTAATTTTTAACACTGGAAGGGTCCCGAAAATGGGTTGTAGACAACAAACTTATTCACAGGGAAAACGAACCATTCTCTTTGGGAAGAACATAAATGAGAAGGGGGAATAATTTTAAAGTTCAGTGTAAAGGGGGGTCCCCCTTTGGTTTCACAGTAAAAAATCTGGGAATCCCTTTGACCATGCATGTCAGGAGAATTGATGGGGGAAATGTAGTTAAAAGCGAAAGCCAGGTGAAGTTCCCGTAAGACAAACACGTGTCCTACTGAGGCTCGCAGGGAACCTATGTCTAGCCCTTATACAATGCCATATGGATTGCTTGCTCTTCTTTGGACTTGCCTTGCAAAAAAACTGAAAATAGACTGCAAATCACCAGAACAAAAAACAAGATTCATCCGGGGCGGACCAAGAGAAAAGTGGCCAGGATGAATTTTAAGCATTGGATATGCTGAAGTTGAAAAAGGTAAAAAAAATGAAGCTAAATCATGTTTATAAATTGCTCACAAACAGTGTCCAGATATCTTGCTGTCAAATTTTTCCCAAAGGGTTTGGGAAACCCCAGCAATCTAGTACTAGGGGGAGAGAGCAAACTTTTTAGTACCCCCAGTCGGGCCCGGCTTCAAAAAACCTTTTATTGTACAGCAAAAAAAATGGAAACAGACTACCCCCAAATGAAGGCCAGTCATAGCTTGAAACAGTTCAAGAAGACTGCCAAAAAGTGTTTTAGAATGAAGCAACAAAAAGGGGGGGAATGATTTTTTTTTTTTGCTAAATACGTGTAAATTTTTTCCCTTTTCCCCGTAATGACCCTGATTTTTAGATAGTCTAATGACCCTCGGGTAGTAATAGTCTTAATGACCCCCGTATTGTAGATAGTTTAAAGACCCTGTGTAGTAGTGCTTTTTTGATGATAATAAATGTTATTTTTAAGAATAATAAGAAAAAATTATAACCTTTTTATTTTAATAATAAGGTAAAAGGCCCCCGGAAATAAGTCATCTGTTGACTTTTTTGGGGTTTTCCTAGGTTTTTACAATATGCTGCTATGTATTTATTCTATGTAACTGTTTGTGTATACCTAATAAATTTTTCTTTCTTACTTACTTCTGCGTGAGCCTTGCTGAAGATTCTGTACACAAAACGTTTGGGGGATTACGAGGGGCGTCGTCCCCCAACGTAACCCAAGGGGACGTTGAAGGGGTAATGTTGGCGAAAGTGTTCGCCTTAGGGTTCCATGTACAAGTTGGCTAAGACGGCAATGATGGGGACCCCCTTCCCAGGTAGGTTTGTTTGTAACCTTTTTGAAGAAAAACGTTGAAATTAAAACAGATTAAACAAAATCAACGAATCACTGGGCGGGAAAAAGGGGATTAAAGGTCCGATTGATTTTATTCGTGAACCTCGATGGCTTTTGTGGTAGGTACTTTAGTGAAGAGGAAAGTCAGTCCAAAAGCTTAATTCTTTTTACGGATGGAGGGTTTCGGATGCGGTTTAGAAGGGCGCCTGAATGTTTAAGATGAACGGGGCTGAGGTCCCCAGAAGGCGGGGAAAATTTTGGCAAAAAAAAACCCCGGGTGTTTGTGTGGTGCACGCCTTCCGACGTGATTGGTTGAGAGAAAATTTTTTTTCATGGGTCTTGGGGAAAAACCCTACATGTGTGCTGGTTTTGGATGTGGGTAACAAATACAGGGCTTTTCCCCTTTTCGTGCGTTTGTGTATTTTGTTGATTTTGTATGAAAAACTTTGGGTCTCCCACTGTTGAGTGTGATGGGTTTGTATTAGACTGATGAATTAAAAAAGGCCATAATTTTGGTTTTTGTAGTCATGGTGTTGAGTATGACGATCCCCCTCCTTTGTCGGCGGTGGTGACAATAATGTTGGGTCGTTGGCGAGGTCCTTTAGGGCAGTGATTATCGTCTAGGAAGATTAGGAAGAAGGTTCACATAAAGCTGCAGTGGAATGCCCTGTATATATCCCTTTTGGAAGTTACTGTCACTGTGTTTGTGGTTTCTGGTAACTAGGTTGAGTTGACATTTTAGGTTTGCGTATGCTAGTGGTAAATTTGAGTCCAGACTCAGTGCTTGTTTCTCGTAATCAGTTTAGGTGCGTGACGATAGGTTGTTTATCATGGATTCCCGTCCCATTTCCTTCCATCGACTGTTAGCGCAGAGTACTGAAGTTTGCAATAGAGTTTGATCTTCTGTTGGAGGTTGGCTGTGATGACTGCGCTGAGAATATGCTCAGCAGTGTGGTGGTCAATCTGAAGATTGACCCTCATATTCCTTGCAGTTTCAATGGTTTCCTTAGCGATGGTAGAAAGTTCTTCGGCATATTCAGTTAAGTATGCTTGGGTAGCTGGAGAGAAAGGGTGCTTGGAATTGGAGAGTTGGGCAGGAGTAGATTTAGGGGTCACCTTCTCAGCCAGGCAATCTTGTAGGAAGCTGTGTCTGTTGTGAAAGCCGTGAGCACGAAGAAAAGTGTCCAAATAACGTCTGCATGAAATGTCCATTATGTTGCCGTGTCCGACAGATTGTGTATATTTTGGTAGAATTACCGACAATATGTAAAGTAAAAGGACACAAATGCAACTAATGTGACATTTTATTGTGGAAACGTTTCGCTCTCCAGACAAACAGTATGTATGTATAATGTTCTCCAAGACCGGAGTCCTGGCACGGGTCTTAATCTTGCGATGATCCGTCTCTGGCTCCTGAAGGGGTAATTAGCACCTACTCAGCGCGAACGAAAAATTGTCGAAAAATTCACAAATTGAGTTAATCTTATAGAAAAATAGCTTAACTCCCTGGCAACACAATGGTACCAGAATCATTGTTCTACGACATTCCTACAAGGAATTATGGTCATTTAAAACACCTAGGGTGACGTCACCACCCGCGGCAGGTGTGCTCACCTGTCGTCAATTTTTTTTTTTCGTTTTTTTTGTGTATTTATTGTATTATTCTTTCTAAGATAATAATTGACGATTTGGCATCATAATACAGTGGGTGGGACTTATACGTAGAGTTCCAACCAACCAGGAACCTTCCGACACCATTTTGCTGACGTCATGAAAATTCCAGTCTCGGGGTGGCCGGGAATATGGCTCAATATAACGCTATTATAGCTTCTAGGCTTATTTATCTATCACAATTGATCTATATGAAATTAATAAACAATATAAATAAACAAAGAAATTGGTAAATACTCCAGAATGAATAATTTATGGGAATTGG
>NW_026467355.1:0-12375 GCF_026875155.1 Cherax quadricarinatus
CTTACCTCCCGCCCCCTCCATCGGGTGAAAAAGCCAATTTCATTCCGGCTTCAAAACCGCCAAGAACCAGCTGCCCTGGAAGACTTCAAAAACTAACCCGAGCAGAGAATAGGGAACACGCTCTGACGAGTAGGAAGAGGCGAGTATAATGTATGTATTATAAACTTGCCTGCCTGCCTGTGTGTGTGTGTGTGTGTGTGTGTGTGTGTGTGTGTGTGTGTGTGTGTGTGTGTGTGAGGTTACCTTTGTTTAAGCGACCACCTGGTTCCTCAGTGGCTGGAAGACGTATACGTAAACCACAGGAGATGGCAACTGTACGAGAGAAACAAGCTGAGATCAAATGAGATTTTAAAAAGGAGAGAAGACAAAGAGGGAGGCAATGCAATCCAGTAGGAAACTACGAGAAGAATGTGTCCCAAAGAGAGAAGAGAAAGAGAGAAAAAGAGAGAAGAGAGAGAGAAAAAGAGAAACGAGAAAGAGAGACTGAGTGAAAATGTGCACGGAAAAATTAAGTCATCAGCTAGAATTTTGTCAGTCTTCCGTCCTTGGGGAGGACGGGGTCAGTATGGTGTTGCTGGTGTTGCTGGTGTTGCTGGTGTGTTACCTGCTGCTGTTTTGTGTGGTCTTGGTTGCTATAATTTGTACTTTTATGTATATCATTTGGGTTGTAATGTTTGTGATATTTTGCACAGTGGTTCGTGTGGCAGTGGTAGTTGCGTGGTAGGTGTTTTTTGGTGGTTCTAGTTTGTGGTAGTGAGGGCTGTGGGATAGTTGTAGTTGGTGAGGTAGTAGTCGCTCGTGCTTTAAAAGCTCTAGTTATGTGGCAGTGGCGGCGCTGTGTGTGGAAGTGTTGAGCACCTCTTAAAGGAACTGGAAGACTGACCTTCGCGGCTCTCAGAATCACCAAGTTGAACTCAGTAAAGTAACACGATAATGCCTCTCACTCAGAAACAAAAAGATACAAAAAACTATAAAAACTAACTATAAATGACCACTGTGGTTACTAAGAGACAAAAGCGAATATGATAACTACATATAAAATACGAAAGTATTACGAAAAAGTTATAAAGAATATATTCTAGCACCGCCAGCAAGAAGAAGCCACAATTGTTAGCTGGGGTGAGAGAGCTGTTGAACACACACTGTAAACTATCTTTTTTAATTAAATGTTTTGCTTGTGAAGTGAGATTGAGATGAAGGCAGTGAATGCTCCAATTACTGAAATAAGTTTAAAAATAAACGAAAAAAAAAATCAATGACACACACACACACACACAAAAACACACACCACACACACACACACACATACATACGCACAGACGCACACGAGAGCGAGAGCGGAAATGAACCATTAAAAATAGATCTAGTATTTACTATAAGCGCATCTGATGAAAGAGAAACAGAATATGCGAGGCCTATGGACACCAGTGACTCAGTACTTAAATAGGGAAAAACTTTGTGGCAGAAAACACAAAGAGGAAAATAACTGATGTGGAGACAGGAGAACCAGATTTCAAAAGGGAAAACTATGTTGGGACCAGAGAATTCCTGAATGATGTCCAGTGGGAAAGAGAACAGAGAGGAAAGACAACTAATGATATGGGACGTCTACTTTGACAGTGTCTGGAAGCTGAAGAAAACCAGAGAACTATATGGCCGAAAAAGGCAACGGTAGGGATAATCTGAACCTGTGGGCTAAACAAAGGAAAAATTAAGTGAAAGAATAAAGGGGAGGTGGGAATGTAGAAAGCAAAGAACCGAAGAAAACGGAAGTGAGAAGAAGAGCCAGAAAGAAACATGCAAAGAAGACGAGATGAACAGCAGTTCGACAAAAGCCAACTCTGAATCATAACTGATACCTCGTTACATCACAAGAAAGAAGATAGCAGAAGGACCAGACAATAATGAGGGAAGGAGGAAACCTCAACTCTGAGAAGCTGAAAAATTCGATTTATGAAAGAACTGTCAGTGGGAAGCAAGGCCAAAACCAGAGTCTCGGTGAAAAGTGTTTTAAAAAAAGTCATATGAAAGGGCTACTGGAATAGAACCTATGAATCCCCAAATGAAGGAAGCAGTGATGCCAGGGACACCCCGAGGCACCGGTGCATGGGGAGGGCCAAGAAGGCACTGCTCCCGGGCGGGTGTTCATAAAAATTTTTACCTATATGTTACAAATTCAGCATTAAGTGTTGTACACCAGGTATACCCGGACAAGACGTGGAAAAAATAATATTTATAAAATATGCAATTTTGAAATAGTGTCACCTCGATCGAAATTAATTTGACGCTTTAAGAAACGATTTAAAATTTTGGAAAAAGTTCATTTAGTGCGGGAATGTGGGACAACAGCAGCGACCGTCCAACTTCTGCACTTCTCATGCCAGTGGCAGAGGATATCGTTCACTTTCGTAATGAGACGGGAGAAGGGAAGTAGAGGAGGGGAGAAAAGGGAGGAGGATAGAGGAAGGAGGGAGAGAAAGAGAGGAGAGAGAGAGGGAGGAGAAAAAAAAGGGGAAAATGGAAGAATGGGGAGAAAGAAAAGACTTCTCAAGCCTGAGAATATTTTAGCAGAATTCAAAAGAGAGGGATGAGGGGGTCTGTATTACAGCCAAATGAAAAAAACACTTGGGTGACCACTCCGAGAACCAGCGAGAAGGGCAAATCACCACAAAGGGGAACAAAAACAAACTTCACTCTGTCCCTTCCCCCGACATCACTCTCAAAAATTTTCCCAAGGGGGCAATTTTTGACAGCTTCCACAACAACGGAAAATAAATCAAGTAGGCAAAATGAAATCCGGCCCGCAGAGGCCAACTTATCTCCCAATTGTATGTCTCCATTAACAACAAAAAGCTTAAATGGCGATGTTAAAAACCCCCTTTACTTAAAAAAAAGTTAGAAACCCGACCTAACCTTGTAAAACCCCCGTAAAGGGAAAAGGGAGAAGGGGAGAGAGAGAGAGAGGGGAGAGAGAGAGAGAGAGAGAGGGGAGAGAGAGAGAGAGAGATAGAATACATTCAAGTGCATATCCCCACCTAATAAAATATATGAAAGTATTTACTCAATGTTTCTTTTACAGCCGTTCATTAACATAATCCCCAACACTTGTCCGTCAACATTCTCCATCACTGAATTCTGAATTAAATTCTTGACTTTCTACTTTAACATCAAGCATTTTAACTTCGATTTTTCTCAGTACTAGAACATGCAACATTCTAACATCCTTTAACAATACACATACATACATGCACACACAGTAATTATATATATAAATTTTCCTCTTGACTATTTTCTCGCTCGTAAGATGACATAAAGTGTTAAAATAACCTCTTGAGTTTTTTGTGTTTTAGACTTTTTTTATTAATGCAATAGTTAGGATGGACGGCAACCCGGTTAGGCAGAGCAAAGGCGAGCTTTCCCGACATCACTTGTTTTACCGTCGTCAGTAAAAGGAGAAAAACACCTCGAATCGGCGCTCCTTCCTGCCACAGCCACCATCACCCAGAACCAGTCATGTTTCCAAAATGGTGTGATCCCCAGGTGTGACCCCCAGGTGTGACCCCCAGGTATGACCCCAGGTGTGACCCCCAGGTGTGACCCCCAGGTGTGACCCCCAGGTGTGACCCCCAGGTGTGACCCCCAGGTTGACCCCCAGGGGTGACCCCCAAAGGGGTGACCCCCAGGGGTGACCCCCATGGTGACCCCAGGTGGACCCCCAGGTGTGACCCCCAGGTGTGACCCCCAGGTGTGACCCCCAGGTGTGACCTCAGACTCAGGTGCACTCAACACACAACAAACCTGATATTGGTTCGCACCTTCTCGATGTCATGCTACCTACTCTCCCGACTATACCTATATAGACATGAAAAACCTTGATCTCCGAGTAAAAAGTTGCGTCAGTAAAGTTTCTATTCAGCCATAATGCCTTTATCACACACACACACACAAAACTGAAGTTGACGTATCTAGCATATCTATTATACTCTCCAAACTCCAAGCAGTCAGCGACGTTCCAAGATCTTCCCTGCTGGGGATTTCAGAGTTACCACTACCTCCAGCACCATCATCAAAGAACTAATCTGAAGCAAGACTAATAACACCTCCAGGACCAAAGCAGGAGACTACGTTTTATTCCAATGCTGAGGGCCCCGACAGATCCTGAAGGAGAAGCATGGAAGGGACCTGGACACGAGACTCATTCAGCATTTATGTGTGTATGTATGGTTTGTTTATTTGTGTAAGTAGTGTTGGCGTGCCAAATATACTGGCAGTAACTTATTGTTTTTTATCCTCTAACTCAGATCAAACCAGATTTCCTCACATATCCCACGGGAAATGTTCCCAGCGGGTTTAGGGGTCCCTGCTACTTCTATTACTACTACTACTACTGTTACTACTACTGTAACTACTACTATTACTACTACTACAACAACAACAACACAACAAACAACAACTACTACTACTACTATTACTACTACTACAACAACTACTACTACTACTACTACCACTATTACTACTACTACTACTGCTAGTAAATAATAATAATAATAATCTGAGAATGAGGTATATAGGAAAAGATAAATAGGTGCAGGAGGAGAGTTTACAGGTGTGTGTGTGTGTGTTTTTTTTTTTTTCACCTCGAGTGCTCTCTTGCTCTAAGTCACGGAGTTAGCAGGTAAAGTTTATGTAAGTACAACGTTAAGCTGCCGGGTAGTGTTGAGTGGAGCACACTGGGTCTACCCGAGCTGGGGAGAATGTATGAAGGTGACCATTCTATTTGCACTATTTGTTTGGCCGCTTTATCTGCCAGTTTGGTTTTCTCTGTACGCTTGTATGTTTGGTTGGTTAATGGGGTTTAAAGGCTATCGACTACATCAAAGTCGTTAAGACTGCACCTGAATCACTACCAGACAAGAATACTCACTGTAGAGATTAAAGTGAAACTCTGAGCATATATACGCAGAGAGTTATACACCTCTCTATGTGTATATTCTGTACATGTATGGGTTTCTGTATGTACGTATGTGTATAGGTCTGCATGAATGTTTGTGTATCTACTTGCTTGTATATTTATATGCTTACATGCAAAATATTATTCGCCTGGATGGAGTAAATGGGACTTAGCTACACTTGTTACATTTATTAATGACAACGTTTCGCCCTCGCAATGGGTACGGTGTATGCGCATTTGTTTTCTAATGGACGTACTATGAAAGATGAGTTTGTCTATGTTACCCCTCTTTCAGTGTCAGGCTCGTGTGCCATCACACTGCCATCTATGTATCAGTGTTCGAACCTTTGATGGCCGTCCTGGGTCTTATACCTGTCTTCTCTTGGTTAGTTATTATTATTATTAAAGATTAGCCGGTATTCTCCCGGCCCGGGCCTTTTCCAAGTGGTGGCCCGGCCTTGGCTCCCTCTTTAGGGAGTGTCTGAGACCTAAGTCGCCCATGGGAGGAGGCACAAGTACCTCCTCATCTGTGGGACCAACTGTCCCCAGGCCTAGCCACAAGCTAGGCCTCTCTGGTCTGCCATCCCCGCCCCAAGGGGGTAAATGGGAATGACAGTCTTATGAGCTCAAGGCTCGGGCTCAGGCACCTACCCTACCCTAGAAGGGTTAGGCATGGTGTCGATTCCTCTTGGTTAGTGTTTACTTCAGTTATAGGGAGGAGGGAATCTCGAAACAAACGGCAGATGTACTGAAGGTGAAGTAAGGGCAACTGCTTTACGGACAGACGCTCCGTGTCATGGTCCTTCGCGATATATGTGTATACCAAAATATATAAAATTACTTTATAAATGTTATTTGTTATTATATATGTGGTATATCTATACCAAAGATAAGAGTAGGAGTTAGACTGCTTATTTTTTATGCAAAATATGTTTAAAGATTATAAATTGTAGTGTTTATTTGTTAATCCGAACCCTTCATGTTACAACACTAGCAACAGGCTAATGAAAAAATAACACTTTACCTGTGTAGAGGTGATGGTGGTTTAAGGTTTAAACTAGTGTTTTGTAATAGTTTTTACTTTAGTTTTCATTTTCTTTTCATAACAGGAAAGACTTGAATCATTATCCTAACAAGAATGTCGTCGACACACCGCAGCCAGATTGTTAGTTTGGATGATATAATCGAACGTTCGCTTCCCAACGATTCCATGTAGACGAGAGCCAGGACCTCGTGCCGAAGGAAGAAAAGATCAATGTCTGCCATTTATCTTCACAGCAATTGATTGCCAGGTGGTGGGGGACCTTTTGTGAATGACGATGTGACGTCCTAAGCTGGCAGCAGCTTATTTTTAATGTTTCCCTTGACTCTGGACAGGTCTCCGCAATGTGTCTGGGTTAGGTTAGTTAAGTTTAGTCAGGAAACAGGACAAGTGTTTCCTAACACAGGTCAAAGCCCGCAACTGGAGTTTTAGGTCATCTAACTGAGGCCTTCCACCGGCTTACTGGTCCACCCCTATAAAAAATATATTATAACCATTTATTTTATATTGTGTCTAGATGGGTCTTGCTTGATGATGCACGGTAATTTGTGTATAAGCCCTTTTTTTAATGGGTGTTAAGAATCTGTACCTCTTTATGGCTCAGAAAAAGACATTATCCAGGAACAATCTGACATTTTCGAATCCTTGGGACACCATTTAACAGGAAATCCTTGAGAATATTCCTTTCAATGAAAGAGAAATCCCGATGTGCCTCCTTTTATGCGAGAACAGTTTTTGAGTAACTTTTGACCATAACAAATCAATAACGTACTACATTCTGAGTACAAATCCATAATTTACCTCTTTTTGAGGACAAATCCATAAGGTACCCCCACTTTAGGGAGAACAAATCCATAAGGTACCCCACTTTAGGGAGAACAAATCCATAAGTACATCTTTTCAGAAGAAACAAAAAGCCATAATACCGGGACTGGAACAATATACAAAAAACCCGCACATAGGAGAGAGAAACTTACGACGACGTTTCGGTCCGACTTTGACCAAATCCTTGAGTTACCCTCCTTGTTACGCTCGGCTACTTGTACACGTCTCTCCTTCAACATTACTTGCTGGCCGATCGCAACATCCTCACCGATCAGAGAATGGGTCTCCTATTAGTGGACTGAGGATCGAACCTCCTCCACCACACCTTCGTCGAACCGCCCACACTAGTTTAGAGCGTCGTGAGATTCTACTGAAATACTATACGCTCTCCCAAAGCCATCCATCAATTTCAGAAAAAAAACAGCCCCAGAAAACGAGACGAACGAGTGTAACGAACAAACGAGACTAAACTCAGCATCTCACACCTACATTAATCATGAAAGATAATTTTTTCCATATTTTCTAATTATACAAACTGCCAAGAAAGTTATCTTTATCCTGGCGAGTTAAAGGGAAGAGAGTGGGAAGAAGAAGGAAAAGAGTAAGGGGTTAAAGGAGAAGAATTTGAAGGGGGGATGAAAGGGAATAGAGGAAGGAGGAAGAGGATGGACTGGAGGAAGACGATGGACTGGAGGAAGATGATGGACTGGAGGAAGATGATGGACTGGAGGAAGAGGATGGACTGGAGGAAGGGGTTGGACTGGAGGAAGAGGATGGAATGGAGGAAGGGGATGGAATGGAGAAGGGGTTGGACTGGAGGAAGAGGATGGACTGGAGGAAGAGGATGGACTGGAGGAAGAGGATGGACTGGAGGAAGGGTTGGACTGGAGGAAGAGGATGGACTGGAGGAAGGGGTTGGACCGAGGAAGAGAGATGGACTGGAGGAAGAGGATGGACTGGGAGAAGGGTTAAAGGAAGAGGGAACAGAAGACACAGAAAAGAGGAAAATAATATACAATAGGAGGAAAAGGAGTTGCTGAGTGAAGGGAAATTATATATTCACGGGTGAAGCGCTAAACCCGTAAGGATCACTCAGGAACCCTGCCCCCAACCCTTCCAGGGAAATGCAGGCAATCAGATTTGATCATGATTTCTTGGATCAAGAGCCCTTCGTGGATAAGGACACGAGGGGAAACCTATTTTGTAGGTTTCTCAACACGCTCCCTCACGCTCCCTCACGCTCCCTCACGCTATCCTGACGCAAGTTCTCCTTCGAGAGTGCAGGGTCCTGCGTCTTGCCTGACGCAGGAAATAGTGATTCTCGCTTCACCTAATTCATGCCTTTGACGAGCATTTTTTGATACCAGGATCACTGGATATGTAACGAGAAATAGTTTTATACACACACACACACACACACACACACACACACACATACATGCATTAATATAGGTATTGCTCGTAAGACTGGTATTCCAAACATGAAAAGAATGAAATTAGTCCTGTAGTATCCACGACAAGGAAAGTCCTCGCACCAGGAGGCAGACCCAGTGTTCTTGCTGGGTTCCTAGTGTTATTAATTTTTGTAGGATGGTGGTCAAGTGGTTAAGGCGTCGTAAAGTTAATTTGGTTCCCAGAAGCCGGGATAAATGTCTCGCAGCATTGCATTATATATATATATATATAATATATATATATATATATATATATATATATATATATATATATATATATATATATATATATATATATTATATATATATATATATATGCGAATTTTATTTTGTTTTATGATTTAAATATGATATTTTCTAACAAGGTAAAGGTTGACATGAAGAAGAATACTTGTCAATCACCAATGGTTTTTTTCTGTTCCACTAAGTCATCATGATTCACTAAGTCGACTTCAACAATTTACAAAGCACCAGAATCCATCATCCATTGATAATGCACCAAACCACAACGTACCCATCTGATTCGCAAAGTGCACGCACCGTAC
This sequence comes from Cherax quadricarinatus, assembly GCF_026875155.1. NCBI lineage: Eukaryota > Metazoa > Arthropoda > Malacostraca > Decapoda > Parastacidae > Cherax > Cherax quadricarinatus. The sequence goes on from NW_026467355.1 coordinate 8,818, forward strand.
TGCCCATCACCTCTGCAATATGTGGGCAGGTTATTGGAAAATCTATGACACAGAGTGGAGCTGGCGATCAAACGTTGCTGGGATGCGCATGTGATTACCGAGTTAATTAACTAATACTAACCTTTGACAACATATTTGCATAATTTATTCAAAAGGTATTTATAACGTAAACATAGACATATATACATACACATATGTTAACACACACACACATACTCACACACACAGAAGGCAGGATCCATACATAGCTTTAAGAAGAGGTATGATAAAGCTCATAGAACAGGGAGAGTGACCAATTAGCGACCAGTGAAGAGGCGGAGCCAGAAGCTATGACTCGACTCCTGTAACCATAATTAGGTGAGTACACATACACGTTTTTTCTCTCTCTCTCTCTCTCTCTCTCTCTCTCTCTCTCTCTCTCTCTCTCTCTCTCTCTCTCTCTCTCTCTCTCTCTCTCTCTCTCTCTCATACATGCACTCGCGCATACTTCTTTCTGTCTGGAATTAGGCTGCGCTGGGAGGAAAAGCTACTAGGAAAGTGACTTTGCAAAGTACACTATAGTAAGTACAAGGAACTGGGAAGATAGCGTAAGAGAGTACACAGCTATGGAAGAAATATGTAGGTGAGTACGAATAGGAAACCCTTCTCTGTCGCGCTCAATAGACGTTGGATCGACCCTCCACCACGTCTTGAGCCGTATGACTCGCATGGGTTTAGCACTTAACCTGAATTCAACAAATAAGTGGGAAGTAGAAAACTCAGGGAAAGTACGAAAGGAAGGTAAAAAGAAACCAAGTGGTGCACTCCTGTGGTACTCTGTTAGAGTACCAAGATTGTGCGTAGTATCTTTTACAGAGTCCGATGAAATACTCTTAGAAGAATGCAAAGCTGAGAAAAGTACTATGGAAATAGGACAGAGTCGAGGAAAGCATTCTGGGAATACAACAGAGCCGAGGAAAGTACTCTGGAAATAGGGCAGAGCTGAGGAAAGTACCTTAGATAAACAGAGGAATGAAGACGAAAGTAACGAGAGGATAATACAGGATAGTAAGGGAATTAGTGCTATTTTCAGTTAGCAATAATCTCACAGCAAGTGAAGATGTCCTCAAGGACAATATGGACTCTTCTTCGAAGCAATGGACTCATGGTTACTCCAGAAGAAATCGGTTTATTTCCTCATGTAAGTCGTCAGTTCTCTCTCCTCTACGAACCTGCCTTTTGTCAATACTAGGCCTACCCAAACAGTGCCGATGAATTAGACATATGTCCAACATCTGGTCATCTTTATTTCTGGATGTTTTGCCAGCCAGTGGTTTTATTAACACAAATTGAAGGACGTATCGCTCCAGTCTCAATACCGGAACAATACGCAAAAAGTCCTCACATAGGAGGGAGAAAAGGTGGTTTGTCTCTGTAGATGCCTCCCTTTCTCATTACATTGTCAAATACTTCAAACTTCAAGAACACTCGTGACCTGACCTGAGCCTTTTTTCTCCTCCTCCCCCACTTTACCTCTTCTTTTTTCCTATCTTTTTCTTTTCCTGTCTTTGTTTTTCTTACTACTTAAGTGTTCTCTGTTCTTCCAGTACCACATCCCCCTATCCCCGTGAGTTTGGTACTTCCTTTGTGGGCCCTTAGCTCTCCGCATGCTCCTCTTCTTGTCCTTAGATGATCCCACTGCAAGCTGCTCTATTTTGACTACCACTCCATTTCTTCTACTATTGCTACTGCCATTAAATATTTCCCCCCTTCCCCTTCACTCCCCTTTCTTTGTGCCACTAAAAACTCCCTACTTTCAACCACCACTATTACGTCTGCTTCTACTTCCACACCAGCCTTACCACTACCACTGGGTTCTTTTTCTTCCTCTCTTGGTCCCGTCCCTGTCCCCTCTCACATATATATACTGGCGTCCTTAATCATTTGTGTTTTGTAACTTGTAAATGGTGCAAGTCAGAGCGGAACGTGGTGGGAAGCTTTTCTTTCTCCTATGTGTGGGTTATTTGTGTACTGTAGAAAATTTAACAAAAGACGAGAAAATTTCATCCCTCACCTTTGGGAAATTGCAAGATCACCTTTTACAACCACCCTGGGGGATAGCATAAATGATTGTACTCAGTAAAAACCCACCGTTTAAGCCAAAGACTAACCCCTCTTTTTAAAACAGAGAAAACGGCTTTCTAAAAAAAAAGCAGCTGCAATGGGAAATTCTCTTGCACTTCCCTGATACATCCCAAAACCCCCCCCAAAAGTACTTTTCAACTCCCGAGTACTGATATCCAAGCCCACCAAAAAAACCCTGAAATTCCCTGAGTACTGTCCCAGCCCCCACAAGTACCCTGCAAATTTCCCGAGTACTAAAACTCTTGTCCCAACAAAACCCCAACCAGGCAATTCTTGAAAATTCCCAAAATTCCCTTTTTTTCATTTCTTTGCCTTTTTTCCTTCCCTTCCCTCAGAAATCTTCCCCCACCTCCCCCACACCCTCACCCCCTTATTTTATTTCCATTTTTTTCCACTGTCTCTTTCTCTCCCTTCTCTCCCCCCCCTCCTCTCTCTCTATCTCTCTCTTCCCCCTCTCCTCCTCCCCTCTCCCCCCTCTCTCCTCTTCTCTTCTCTCTCCTCTGTTCAAATTTAAAATAAAAATTTTAAAAATTTTATATATATATATATAATATTTATATAAATTATATATAATATATATATTATATATATTTTTTATATAAAAAATATATATAACGCAGGGGGGAGAGTATACATAATCTACACTTGGAAAACGGAAAAAAAATGGCCCCAAATCTGCACACAGAAACACCCCCACGAAAAGAAAAGACTGGGCAGGCGATCAAAATGCCGCCAATAAAAAATAGGGCGCCCTTGGACACAAGAGAAAACCCATAATGTCCGGGGCCCCAAAAATGTTTAAAAGTCCCACAAGCTTAGGGGAATTGCCAATAAAACCCCGGGGCCATAAAAGAGAGTGGACAGATAGTAAAGTCAGTGCCGGATCCCCCGGGTGTGGCCCGTACGTCGGACTGCGGCCGGGCCCCAGTAACACCTAGTTTTGGGCCCTTAAACATTGGGGGGTTCGATACTGGATTAGGGAAAAAATCTCCGTAGGCTGTTTATTTCGTTTAATTATGTTATGTGGGCAGAGCCCCAGCCGTTACCCATCTCCTTTGGTACACTCGAATACACTAAACCGGGGACCAACCCCCCTGTGGGTCTTTTGAAATAGTGTCGCTCCGCACAATAAGAAACCGTGATCAAGACGGTTTTTCTGAGTCAAGGACAGGTACTGTAAATGGTTACTACACTAGACTGGAACGGTTACTACAAAGAAGCTCGGCGACGCAACGAAGTCGTCCCCACAAAAAAAAACAAACTAGAAGGCAGGTATAAAGCTTGGGGGAAACTATACAACAAAGACACAAAATTAAACTTTTAAAATACATAAGTAGAACATTAGAATGAACGAGTAACTGAAACGAAAGCAATACAAGGGATTAAAAGTACAACTTAAAAAAACAACAAATGAACAACGAAATCCAAAAAAAA
>NW_026467356.1:0-13036 GCF_026875155.1 Cherax quadricarinatus
GAGGGAAAGAGGATTGGATGGCATGGGAGGGAGGGATGGGGGAGAGAAAGGAATAGCAGGAGGGAGGGAGGGTGCCTGGGAGATTAGGCAAGCACCAAACAAGCCAAGAGCAAGGCTGCGAGAGTAAGAAAACTCTCGAAACCCTTCAGAGGTATATCAAAATTATAAAGGGAGGACATTGGAAAGTCTTGGTTCCGTCACACTTGATAATTTCCTTAGTGTACCCGTTTCACCCCTACTTTTCATTGGGGTATTTCGCATCGTCTACCAAGCCGATATGAACCATTCCTAGAATTTTCCTGGTGTAGATTATGTTGTATCCCTCTCGCCTATTTTCGAAGGAGTACAGATCGAGGGTCTTAAAACATTCCTAGTAATTTAGGTGCATGACTTCAGTCTGTGAAAGCAGTGAAGGTTCTCTGTGTATTCTCCTGGTCTGCGATTTCACCTGCCTTGGCGTTCCTTATTTTGAGGGTTCTAGTTGTGAACACTACAGCACCTAAACATCACAGTGAAAAGGAAGGGGGGGGGGGCGTCAAGAATAAAGTGAGTCGGCTAAGCCTATACATTGCTTTGTATATATTCAGTTCCACTCCCCGTAAACATTGGCCACTGTGGGTTAACTCTTATGATGTGAATATTTATAATTACTTTCTTTTGGGCTTCCCAGGCAGCTTGTGGGAGTGTGTGTTAATGGGACACCAAAATTATTTGTATTTCCAACAGCCGGATCAACCATTCTGTTATGGATATGTGTGCCAGTGAGCCAGCCATTCGATGATGGATATGTATCCCTGTGAGCCGGTAGTACAACGGCCTAGTTGACCAAACAGGTACCTGACTAGCTTGGCCCAGGGCCGGGTTGCTGGAGGAGTAAAACTCTCGAAACAAGTCACAGGTATATCATAGGTATAAAGACAGCCTCCTACCACAGTCACCCTCCTGACCCTATACAGACACCCATCCACCACAAATATTCACCTGATACACATATTCATCCATCACGGTGTCGATGACAGTAAATTCGGATCACACCCTAATCAAAGTTCAGAACTTCATGCACACCGGAATAGTCACAAGGGTGTTTTCATAATTCAGATTTAACAACAGGAACATCAACTGAGCTTAAATAAATAATTTCCTATATGAAACATTCTAGGAAGGTATTTTGAAATGCCAAATGTTTAGAGAGGATTAACTCGGTGGCAACAGAAGTATGTAAGACATACCACTAAGGTAAAGTGAAGATATAAGCTGGAACTAAAGAGACACTCTCTGTAGGTAAAGAGTAAAGTGGTAGAACTTCTCAAGGTTGCTAGACTGTATAAAGTGCGGAAGGAAACACTGGCTAGAGAAATAGAAAATATTGAACTTGAATGAATCCTACATAGTCCAGAAACGAGGGAACTAAACGCAATTAATGAAATAAATCCAAAATACTCGTATGCAAAATTAAGGGTAAAAACCACATCCAGTGTCAGGCCCTTCCTTAAACAAGATGGAACTTGTACTAATGACAGGAGATAAAGGAGTGAAATACTCGAGACTCGGTGACAATCCGCATGAATTCTTCATGAACGAGACTCACAAGTTTGTCAATATATTCATCATATCCGGCATAACCCTAACCCTCTACTTGACAGCATATACCCATGCACTCTGCCACAAGCCCAGACTTGGGAAACTCCATGTTTATCAAAAGTTGCAAGAAAGCCCCCCTCCCCCCATCACGCGCCTAAATATTCTATGGAGAGGGAGCCTGGACACGAGGATCATCCCATAGCCATTAAAAAAGAAATGGATATTGCCCCTACTCCACAATAGTGGCAGCAGAGCAATAGCAAAAAAACTAAAGACCAATAGCACTGATGTCCCTTATTATAAACATCTTAGTGTTTTAAGACAGGATCTTTAACCACACGGATTCACAACACCTGCACAGCCCAGGGCAGCTTGGGTTTAGAGCAGGTTGCTCCGCCTCTAGCAATTACTGGGCCACCACGATATGGTCTTGGATGCACCGGAAGACAAACAACAATGTAGACGTACAGGCTTTGCGAAAACCTTCGACAAGTGTGATCATGGTGTAATAGCACACAAAATGCGTGCAAATGTAATAACTGGAAAAGTGGGCTGATGGTTTTTAAATATTCTGACAACAGAATGCAAAGAGTCAACAGTTAAGTCAAGAAGCTGCAACAATCCTTTGCAGATATTGGAATCAAGGCGAGAGTGGCATCCATTGAGAACACTGCAAATCTCCAAGCAAATTTTTCCTATGTGCCACATAAAATAATGTTCAATAAAGAAAAATCTCAGTTACTTTAAAGAAAAAGTGAGGAAATCTAGAAAGGACTATAAAACTCTTAAAGAGACTGGTTTAAAATCTGCACACAAATCACTCCGTATGAAAGAAAGAGGCTCGGCAGACGGTGCAAAATTCCCTCAAAGAAAAGCATAATGAGGGTAAGGGGTCCTAGACTTTTCATCACCCTCCCTCCATGCACAAGGGGGGGGGTTACCAGCAGACCCCCTTGGCTGTTTACAAGAGGGAATTTAAGTTCAAGTCAATTCCTGATCAGCCGGGCTATGGTTCGTATTGGACTTCATGCGGCCCACAGTCACAGCCGGGACGATCAGACTTTGATCCACCACGAATCCTGGTCTGTGATCGGGCCGCGGGAACGGTACCCCTTCCCCACGAAAATATCTTTAGGGTTCTTTCAGGGCCAACGAGGCAAGGCAATAAAATCAGCGGATAATAGTTAAAACGTTCCTGCAAACTCGACTAGATGAGTGTATACACAATCAGGGATGTGTATGTGTACTAGATAAGTACACTGAAAAGGATGTGTATAATAGGTGAATGTACACCCTCAGGTGTGTGTTATTGTTGTAGGTGAGTATACACACAGTCAGGGACATTAAAAAATATTTCTTCAGCCTAAGGGTCCATGAGAGTACGAGTGAATAAGGTGTCAGGGCTAGCTCAAAGAGGAGTACAAGTTACTACAAAGTATCTCTTCAGTATCAAGACCTGCAAAAACTCTTGCTACTTCTAGCGTATTACAAGTAAGATGGAGAGTGTTGTGTGGTGGGTGGGCTCTGGTTTGGTGGGTTGGAGGATGCAACATCATCAGTAATAGATTAGAAGCTGGCAGGCATGTGGTGGACGTGTTAGCTGATTGTACAGTAATTGGCAAAGTGGCGACGGATGTCTGAATAAAGTATCTGAATCTGATGATGGCTTGGGTGCAATTTCTGGCAAGGAAAATACACCGGGGAGTTGTATTGCGGCGGCAGCGACTGCTACAGTTTCGACTACAACTGTGGTGACTGCTATACCTGTGGCTGCTGTTTCTTAATTATCATATCAGAATTGTTACGTACACAGTTTATAAGAGTTTATGCCAGGATTTCCTAGTACTTGTAAGATATACTGTGGTACTAAACCCCTTCATCTTGACATTTACTCAGGTCTTATGACTAATATATTAAACGTTATAATATTTCAACTAGAGTATCTTGGAACATTAGCAGGTAGTCCATTAACTCCTGATCTGTGCTACATTTCTACGCTCACTAGGATGACCTGCTTGATCACTTACACAAGTATGTTGACCCTGCAGTTTTGGGAGAACAACTAGGTTCATAAGACATCCGCATATACATCTGCGTCCGCGGATATCTAAATTTTCACATCTGATACATCCCTACTACAAACTAGCATAGTTCCTGATAAATGGAAAATGGCAAATGGCGAAAGGTCCGCACAATAAAGATAGCCAAGTGTGGCACACACTTGGCTAACAAAAAAAACTCAAGCTGTCTTTAAGAGGGGATTTGAAAAGTTCCTCAAGGCAGGTCTTGACCAGTTGTGTTATGGTGTGGTAGGCACCAACTGCCTGGAGGCCTGGTCTGGAACCGGGAGCAGTGACCCAGCAATGAACAGGTTATCTGTAGTTACTAGTATTTTTTTCGTAAAATAACTAACGCATAATTTTGTCTATTGGTTAGATCGTTCAGAAATCGACGCATGTAAACTCGTTAGAAAATATTGTCATTTAAGGACGGATGACTGTGTTGTCTGTTGTAGAAGAAGTTGTATGAGTCAGCACTGTCCACTGTGATACCCTTTTGTTTGTTATGGTTGCGTAAAGGTTGCCTGAAGACGATTGTGGCCTTAAGGGGCCAGACCAGGCTTCCTTGTTGATGGCCACACTAATCAGACTATTGGCGTTATCCCCACGCAGTCCAACGTACAACTACAAGTACTGGAGGGACCGGGAATACATACACCGAGAACCATATTTCAAGATGGCACAATAACAGAGGTATTAAGAAAACCTATACAGAACCCAAACATCTCAAATGTTGCTTTGTCAGTATTCAGGGATTGAGAAAAAAATCGAAAAAACAGAGGCAAATGCAGTGTTTGAAGCATTATAAACACATACAAGAATGTTTTGGAAGGTGAGATAGGGGTGAAAAACTCTAGACAGGGTAGGTCTATGAAAGACATTTTCCTGCAGGGAACTGTTGAAATCATTATGATACAATAGAAGTTCTAGATATTAAAATGGATAACAATAATTTTACCATTATCCTTGTTTATAAATCACCGGCAACTACTGAGGAAGTCATGGAACAAATAAGAAAAATAGAAAGATGCACTGAAAGTCAGGCACCAAATAAAAACTTCCTTGGCGATTTCAACCACCCAGATGTGAAATGGAAGATGATTAATCACAGCTTTGTTCTTAAAATAGTTCCTGGAAGCATGCACACGCACTCAACTGGTAACCAAAGCGCGCGCACACACACACACACACACACACACACACACACACACACACACACACACACACACACACTGTAAGTAGGTGCCGGTAAGTCCCAGGAGGTTGGGGGTCAGGTCACAAGAAGGTGTGGGCAGCCAAGGACCACTGAGACTTACATTACAACGCACAAGCCACCTACCTTTCAGTACATAATAAACCCACACATAATTCCACACAAAATTACACACAAAATTACACACATACACACACACACACAATACACACACACACACACACACACACACACGCAGGACTACAAAGAGACCTGGACAGGCTACAAGCCTGGTCCAGCAACTGGCTCCTTGAATTTAACCCTGCCAAATGCAAAGTCATGAAGATTGGGGAAGGGCAAAGAAGACCGCAGACACAATATAGTTTAGATGGCCAAAGACTGCAAACCTCACTCAAGGAAAAAGATCTGGGGGTGAGTATAACACTGAGCATATCTCCTGAGGCGCACATCAATCAGATAACTGCTGCAGCATATGGGTGCCTGGCAAACCTATGGATAGCGTTCTGATACCTCAGTAAGGATTCGTTTAAGACTCTGTATACCATCTACGTCAGGCCCATACTGGAGTATGCAGCACCAGTTTGGAATCCACACCTAGTCAAGCACGTCAAGAAATTAGAGAAAGTGCAAAGGTTTGCAACAAGACTAGTCCCAGAGCTACGGGGATTGTCCTATGAAGAAAGGTTGAGGGAAATCGGCCTGACGACACTGGAGGCCAGGAGGGTCAGGGGAGACATGATAACGACATATAAAATACTGCGCGGAATAGACGAGGTGGACAAAGATGGGATGTTCCAGAGATGGGACACAGACACAAGAGGTCACAATTGGAAGTTGAAGACTCAGATGAATCAAAGGGATGTTAGGAAGTATTTCTTCAGTCATAGAGTAGTCAGGCCATGGAATAGCCTAGAAAGTGATGTGGTGGAGGCAGGAACCATATATAGTTTTAAGGTGAGGTATGATAGAGCTCATGGGGCAGGGAGAGAGAGGACCTAGCAGCAATCAGCAAAGAGGCGGGGCCAGGAGCTGTGAATCGACCCCTGCAACCACAAATAGGTGAGTACAAATAGGTGAGTATTCACACACACACACACACACACACACACACACACACACACACACACACACACACACACACACACACACACAAACACACACACACACACACACACACACACACACACACATATCCAGACACACATACACTCCCCCCCTCACCACCGACATCTCACTACTTCCACTGATCCCTCCCCTCCCTCTGTCACCCTCCCCTCCCCCGTTCACCCTAAACCCTCCCCACCCCTCCCCACTCCGCTCCCACATAGCCACAGTTCCTCCACTACTTTCCCCCCCCCACATTCTGACATACACACTACTAACCTAACATACAGAACTACATAGGTTTCTCACTCTGAGGCAATCAGGATAAAACAAAAATGGGTTGCCAGAGAGCAACAAGAAAAACCAAGGGACAGGAGGAGGAAACTGCAAAGGAAGATTGGGCAGCAGAGCTCATAAAAAGGGATCATGAATGGGAAAAGAAACTAGAAAAACTTAGCATGAGAATTTAAGAGAGGATAGATATGGAAAGCAGGAAGTGGGAGGTGCATGTCTAAGCAGCAGAAGCTAGGATACAGAGTTTAGAAGAGGAATTGAAAAATCTGAAACAGCCTAAAGAACTAAAGAACATTTTGGGATTGACAACAGAGACTGCTACCTCAGCCACAATAAAGGGAAAGAAGGGGCACAACTGCATGGAGAAGCTCTATCAGAGGAGACTGTAGCAAATGAAAGAGCTAAGCTTTATGTGGAGGCCCAACAGACAACAACAGGGCCCAAGGAAAGCCGAGAAGGGAAAATGACAGGCCACTGAGCCCAAGTACATTAGCCAGTGAAACTGATGAAAGGAAAGCTGCAGTGGAGGAAACCAAATTAAATGAGGGGATACACAGGGATATGCAGTGGGAGAATGAAAGGGTGAGGTCAGTCTTTGTGTATGGGCTCCAGGAAGTCGAAGGGGAAACTATGAAGCAAGAAAAAAGGGAAAAAAAAGAAATTGAAAGCATCATGAAAGGAATAGGAAAGACAATATGACCCAGCTGGAAAATTTTTGGAGATAGGGGGGTTTGTAAAAAAAAGAACCAGGCCAGTAAGTGACCTTCAAGGCAGAAGCAACTCAGACCAGGATCCTGCAGGAGAAAGCACGATTAAGGGACATGACGGCATACAGGAAGGTGATCTCGACCGTGACAGAACACAAGAAGAAAGGCAGAAACTGAGAGAGATGGTACAAAGGCGAAAGGAGGAAAGAGAGGGATGGAGAAGACAGACAGGGGGATCCCGGGACCCAGGAAGAAGATCAAATGCAGCCTCCTCACAATTTCCTATAGAAGCCCCCCAACCATGTCAACCCCAGTGCAACCAAACACTTAAATCAAAACACCCATGCCACATCCAATGCCCCCCCACTACAAAGCAATCATAGTACTAGGGGGAGAGAGAAACAACTTTGTTGTACCCACAGTCAGTGGCCAGGCATCAAACCCCTTTTTAAATTGTACAGCAATAAAGGAATGGAACAGACTACCCGCACATGCCAAAGCCAGTGTGATAGCATAACCAGTTCAAGAAGACTGCCAAAAAGTGGTCTGATGAATGAAGCTACAGAAAGGGAGGGAATGATTTTCTATTTTTTAGCTAAAATACGTGTAAATTTTACCTTATCCCTATAATGACCCTCGTATTGTAGATAGTCTTAAATGGCCCTCGTGTAGTAGATATCTTTTTAGTATGAAAATAAGATGTTTCTTCATTGTAGAATAATAAGAAAATATTATAACCTTTTATTAAAATAATAAGGTAAAAGGACCCAAATGGAAATAAGTCACTCTGTCTGACTTTTTTGGGTTATCCTAGGTTCTCTACCATATGCTGCTATGTATGTAATTCTATGTAACTGTATTTGTGTATACTGAATTTAATTTACTTACTTACTTACTTACATTTCAAACTCCACCCCACAGCAACATGGGGCAGGGAGAGAGGACATAGCAGAAATCAGCGAAGGGGGGGGCCCAGGAGCTGTGACTCGACCCCTGCAACCACAAATAGGTGAGTACACATGGAGCAGGGAGAGAGAGGACCTAGTAGCAATCAGGGGAAGAGGTGGGCCAGGAGCTATGACTCGACCCCTTCAACAAACAAATAGGTGAGTAAGCACACACATACACACCTAACTCACAACTCTCCCAACAGCCACAACCACCACTCACATACCACCCTGCCTCACACAACAACCACCACTCACAACCACCACTACACTCCACCCAACCCACACTCCCACCATCCCGCCAGTCAAAACAAGGCGGGGAAGATCTGCCTGCAGTATTGCCAGACAACCGTTACTCCCTCTGGCCCACCCTGGCACTAGTACCACACTGGAGCAAAAAACATGTACACAACATGTAGCTAACGTGATTTCATCGTGGTCTTTTTCAAGAGCTTCATAGTAATGGTATACAGTGCCAACAATTACTTCGGTATCTTGTTGCCGAAACGTTTTGCGTTCATAGAAAGTTTCTTTAGGCGAATATGACAGTGGAGACAGTAGCGTAAATTTTAGGTGATGAGTTCGCTCAGCTGTAAAATATGGTGGTCAGTCCCTCAAGCGTTATTCTTCTCTTGCAGCCGGCCTGAGGCAAAGTTTTTACGATGGCTGCTTATGATATAAATGACAGCTTACAGAGGAAGCATTTACCGTGACAATATATCTTTTGTATTTTGCGCCTTTCTTGTTCATTAGTGTCGATGGCACCCCTTTTTAAATTCAGTTTCAGCACTGCTTCACCATTGTTGCTTAGGGCGTTCCGGCACAGATTGTAGTAATCTGTCTGTCCATCTTGTATATTTTCATTCCCAAATATTTCTTATAAATGTTGGTAATAATAATATTGGATCTCTGATGCTAACATCGTTTTTTCTCAGAATGTGCCTAGTATTAGTTTAATATGTTTATTATGCACCCCATACCCATCCTGTGGGCGGTAGTCAAAAGATTACAGAGGTACATAATTGGTCCAGGGACTGGACTCCAAATTTTGATAGCTGAGCAAGTTACAAGGTAATGAATAGATCTGGTCATAATCATGACCAAGTTAAAAAGGTAATGAGCTCCAGGTAGAGCTGGTCACACTCATGAAAAATTTGCAAAGGTAAATGAATCATAAACACATTAATCATGAGAATTTACAAAGGTAATGAGCTCCAGGTAGAGTGGTCAAAATTATGACAAGTTTCAAAGGTAATGAATGATAAACACGTTATCACATGATTACAATCATAGAAAAATTTACAGAGAAATTGAGCAGTTAACAAAAAAAAGCGGGGAATTCATCCATTGCCCCAAAAACAGATGTTGCTAGGTCCTGTCTCTCCTCGGCAGACAGCCATTGCAAACAGCAGCAATTGCCCGGGATCTGCTGCTTGCACGAGCACCATCGACCCTCCCCAAGAGGTCCAAGAAGCCAGTGACTCCGTTAGCAGCCCGAGGGAGAGTGTCCTGGGGGACATGGCAACGTCCTGGTGGACGCCAAGTTGACTGAAGATCCCGGGCCCCTCGTGTCCACGGATGTTGAAGCTTGAGGAACTGAGTACACACTGCCTGTGGCACACCTGACAGCTGCCTCGCGGTCGAACTCCACGATGCTGTCCCTGTAGTGGAAGTTCCTGTGAGCCTGGCACTCCATGCAGTGCCATCGCTGACATCGTGGGTTAGGGGAGAAGTACCCTCTATAGATGGGGTGGCGCTGGGAGTTGGGTGGGTGAGGCGGGGGAAATGCGCAGGGGTGAGGCGTTATGAGAGGGTCACTGTTTACTACACACGCCCTCCCCCTCCCCCCCAGCGGAGAGGGGGAGAGGCGCTGACTGGTCCTGACTCAACAACACCAAACCTTCTGCACAACACTTCAACTATTTACGCTGAAACAATGCACTAGGATGTCCGTTCGCTGCTCTGGTATCTTCTCAAAGCATTCACACTGAGTTCTGTTAAGTAGGGACCTGGTCAGCCTCTTTGACCAGGAGCTATCCTTGAAAATCCCGCAGCTAGCCCACTACACAACCTGCCGCGTCGGCCATGTTGAGGGAAAATGTGCCTAGTAGCCATATGCTTCATTGACTTCACATTACACCTACTAACCATTCACTATCTATCAAGAGGTATTCTTGTTTCTCTGTGCCCTCTGCCACTGTAATCCTCGATTTCTTGACTACAAAAATATCCACTCTTCACTGTTCGTTGTCTAGTCTTGGCTGCCTTCCCAAAATCATTAACTCTGCTTCCTTCCACGCTAAAGAAACTTATCAACTAAACCCAATTTTCCAGTGGAAGCTCCCGTACATTGCCTACACTATTTTTAATTTACCTTTTAATAAAAGCCCCTGTCCCTTGTATATCAAACGTGCATATTGTTAATACACTTGGCAGCAATCTGGGTTTATACTTCTTATGTCACTGATACTTCCGGTGTCTACTCCTTTTCCTGCTCATTTGGCCTTCTGTAATACACTCACGAAACTGTCCGCTCCCTTTCTTATAATTAAAGAACACAAAAGTAGTGCTTTCCTTGCTTTGTCGTACTTTATCAAGTGCTCTGATCTTTGGAACCCTCGTGACTTTACCTGACTTTTACCTTTTCTACTCTTTACTGATCTTCTGCAATTTTGTTCACCCTTCTTGTCTGTTGACTTTTCGTTATATGCTTCTTCATTTTTAAAATTTGGGGCCCGTAGACTTAATAAAGTGCCCTTCTGGGTTTTACATTCCTTGTGAGCGCTTTGAGGGATGTGTCCCCAAGATATGATTGATCTCAATTAATTTAATTTTCTACCACTTACCTGACTTGTTTGAATTTACGGCACAACCATTTAATAACTTAATTTTTCCTCCCTTTTATGCGCTTCTGGGCGTCTACCCTTTATAGTTCAGTTGTGGGTTTATAGTTAGGTCTACTACTTAATGAAATGTCGTCTAAAGTTTCACTAAGTTTTTTATGAAACATTCCCGACATGGTATTGTAACTCTTATTAGGTATCCCTGAAGGAGGCTTTTCAGTGGTTACTGAGTTTGTTTTTTCTTTCCTCAGACTTTTTGTTGTTGATTCACTCAACCCCTCAGGGACTAGAAATTTTGGAAGAATTGGCTTGTGCAGTCCTGTGACCAAAGTTCTTGAACCCATTTCCAGCTTACTGGAATGGCTCAAATAACTTCGAACACCCTCAACGGCATAGCTTAAAAATTCGACGACGACGCCGTAGAGTGAAATTAAAGTGGGTAGGTGTAAGTCTGATTAATTATTTTGTGTGTGAAATTTTATTTCCCATTTCATCATCACGATCTTTTAAATGGCTGATGCTATGGCTGGGATAGTACACATTCAGTTTAGTTTGTGTCGACAAATTTTTCAAAGTAATAAACACTTAAAATATGAAATTGATGGAATTTTCATAAAACTAGATTGTATTAAAATAATTCTTTTTCTTCTTAACAGGATTGTAGATAATTTTAAGACTAATACAACTGCAAAAATAAAATGGAAATGTTTTAATGCTTGTAAAATTGATGAGATGGGTGAACCCTTAAATACTACATGGCGTGATGCCAAAGCCGTTCATCTGTTAGCCGCAGTTTCCTTGCACCATCTAAGGTTATCATTCATAACTTCAGAATGCCTTACATAGTCGACTTCAAATTTCAAACCCAGGTCAGTTGTTATAAGGTGAAGGTTCGTAGAGAAACCAACGTGTGAAAGTGCCTTCTACTCTTGTATAGACCATTCGCGGAACGGGAATGCAGTTTATGGTATCACCGAGTGATTAATTGTTATCAGTTATAGATTTACATATATACACGGGCGCATGAAGGTAATAGTAGTTAGTGAGGATGGTGGTAGCGACAGTGATGGTGGTGATGTTAGAAGCAGTGATAAACACATACAGGTCTCCCTCAACATTCGCGAGGGTTAGGGGATCAAGAGCCTCACGAATGTTGAAAAACCGTGAATGTTTGGTGCCCCAATATATTGTAGGGAAATATATTACAATACTGCTTCCTTAACTTGTTGAACCATGAATAATCATAAAATACATGAAAACGTTGTAAATTGTACTAAATATATACATGTTATGCTTTAATAACGTATGTTATTTAATAACATGTGTGTTAATAACATGTATGTTAGTCGACTGGTGTGGGTCGCATCCTGGGGGACAAGATTAAGGACCCCAATGGAAATAAGTTAGACAGTCCTCGATGATGCCTGACTTTCTGGGTTATCCTGGGTGGCTAACCCTCCGGGGTTAAAAAACCCAACGAAATCTTATTCTTATGTTGAATACACCACTGCCTCCCCAATGTGAGTCCTACTACCCTCCCTCCGACCCCCACAACTGGCAGCCAGCCCTCCCACCACTGTGTGGTTAGTTAGTTTAATATGTTTATTATGCACCCCATACCCAACCTGTGGGCGGTAGTCAAAAGATTACAGAGGTACAAATGGGTCCAGGGACTGGGCCCAAAGTTTTGATAAGCTGAGCAGGTTACAGAGGTAATGAATTCACAATTTACAAAAAGGTAATTTAACTCACAATTTACAAAGGTAATGAACTCCAGGTAGGTTTTAGTCACAATCATGACAAGTTACAAAGGTATTTACAGAAATTTCGAGGTACACAATGGGTCCAGGGACAGGGCTCCAAAGTTTTGATGGCTGAACTAGGTACAAGGTAATGACTCACAAGTTACAAAGGTAATGAACTCACAAGTTACAAAGGTAATGAATTACTGTAGAATGGTTACTTACGTTTATACATGGGGTACAATCATGAACAAATTTTAGAGTAATGAGCATTCACACTTCCCCAAACCCCGGGCACAACTGTAGTGAGTTAATGGTGCAAAGTTGATTGCTGAGTCTCTCTCTCTCACACACACACACATACAAATTCATACACACACACACATAAACACACACACACACACACACCCCACACACAAACTCATTACACACACATGCACACACACTCATACACACACACACACACACTCATACACACACACACACTCATACACCACACACACACACTCATACTCACACACACACCACACCACACACACACCACA
>NW_026467357.1:0-13042 GCF_026875155.1 Cherax quadricarinatus
TGAACCGGGGCTCACCGGGCTTTTTCTTTTCCCTTTTTCCCCTTTGGGTACAAACCTCTCCTCAGCCTTTCCCACTTCTTGTCATATTCCTCTTCATAACTGTTTCCCTCCAGTTCTCCCCCCACTGAACCTGTTCAGGAAGTTCCCCATTCCTTGTATCCCATTTCTTGTATTTTGGGTTTCTTTTTGCCCTGGCCTTCCTGTTTCCCCCCTCCACTTGTAGCTCTAGTGTTTTCAAAGCTCAAAACCACATGATCCTGACCCAAAGGGGTTTTTCATATGTGATGTCCCAATATCTGCCTCCAAGGTGAAATACGAATCCAGTCTTGCGGGTTCACCCTCTCCCCTCTCTTTAGTGTCCCTTACGTGTTGGTACATGAATTTTTCCAGTACTACCTCCATCTCTTGCCCTCCATGTACCCTTGGGCCCCCATGGGCTCCAAGTTCTCCCTCGCTCCGGGGTTTAAGTAACCCATGACGGGATTTTTCCCGCAGCTGGCTCTTCTGCCACTGCAGCCAGTTGTAAACCCATTGCTCATTGGTGTGTCATTCTCTTGCCCGGGCCCCCTCTGTTCTGTGGGGGGGTTATACATCACGGGAAATTTTACCATTTGGGGACCTCCAATGAAGCTTTCCCTGCTAGTAACCTTTTTTCTCTCGTCTCCTCTCTCCAGCTCATAAAAATTTCCCATCTTTTTTTGATCAGAGTGCCACTCCACCCCCCTTCCTTCTGTTTTTCCCCTCGGGATCTGGTATCCCGTTGAAAGAGGCATCGTTATCATCCTGAAAAGCTTGTTTCTGTAGAGCTATGAGCCCGGTCACCCCTTTTTGCTTTTTCGGCACTCCCCCACTTGTTTGTTTTTTCCATCACTTTTGTGTACCATACCTCATTTCCTTTCCAATACTGGGGTTTGGGGGCCTGTGGGGGGGAAGACCGGGAAAGCATGCTCGGGATTCTTGTTGGGGGTTGGGTGGAAGTGGGGTAGGGATTTAGGTGTTTGGGATGGGGTGATGGGTTTGGGGGGTTCAAGGATAGTTGTTGTGTTGCCCTTGCGCTCTGTCTGCTCTGACTACTTCTGCGGGTTCCATCCTTTCTCCTTTCCTAGCTCCTTTTGCTTTTTTGCCACTCAGCTGCTGTTGCTGTGCCTGTCTCTGTCAGGAACACCCTCTTTTTACCCCCCGAGTATTTCAAAACCCGGGGTTCCCTTGGGGATCCTGTTCCGCCTGTTTTTGTCCTAGAACACTGATGATCGTTTCTCCCTTCAAATACCCCCCTTTTTCTGAAAAATTTACAATCTCTTCCTGTTTCCCCCCCATTTTCCTGATCTCTCAACTCCTTTCTTTTTTCCTCCGTCTTACAGTGTCCTTTCCTCCTTCCCCAAGCCCTGGGTAAACACGATTTTTCCCTTTTCCCCTCCTATTGCCCCTCCCTCTTGGGGTCGGTTCCCGCTGTATGGGTTTATTTTCTCCCTTGTTTTTCCAGTGGCCTTGGGACATGGTTTTGCCTCAGCATTCGACCTATCTCCCTCTCCCTCTGCACCCAGCTGCTCTTCCTTTCACTCCTTGGCCCTTCTTTGCAGGCTGATATGACTTTAGCATAATTCATATCTCCTTCTTCCTGTTTGGCCTCTCAGCTTCATATGCTGTGTCTTCTCTGGTCACTGCCCCTGAGACTTGCTTCAGCCTGTTTACCTCAAATTCTAGGACCCTTACCCTGGCTACTGCAGTTTCGACTTGTGCCTCCCAATTCTTTTGTCTCTTCTCCAACCTCTTTTCCAATTTCACAGAGAGCTCTTTCTCCATTTTTTCTGAAAGCTCTCCTAATTTTCTCTTCCATTCTTCTTCCATCCTTTTCCACTGCTCCTCCATCCATTGTGTGTGTGTGTGTGTGTGTGTGTGTGTGTACTCACCTAATTGTACTCACCTAATTGTGGTTGCAGGGGTCGAGACTCAGCCCCTGGCCCCGCCTCTTCACTGATCGCTACTAGGTCCTCTCTCTCTCTGCTTCCTGAGCTGTATCATGCCTCTTCTTAAAACTATGTATGGTTCCTGCCTCCACTACTTCACTTGTTAGGCTATTCCACTTGCTGACAACTATATGACTGAAGAAATACTTCCTAACGTCCCTGTGACTCGTCTGAGTCTTCAGCTTCCAGTTGAGACCCCTTCTCCCTGTGTCCCATCTCTGGAACATCCTATCTCTGTCCACCTTGTCTATTCCCTGCAGTATCTTGTATGTCGTTATCATATCTCCCCTGACCCTTCTGTCCTCCAGTGTCGTCAGTCCGATCTCCCTCAACCTTTCGTACATTCCCCTCAGCACTGGGACTAGCCTTGTTGCAAACCTTTGTACTTTCTCTAACTTCTTGACGTGCTTGACCAGGTGTGGGTTCCAGACTGGTGCTGCATACTCCAGTATGGGATTAACATACACAGTGTACAGTGTCTTGAACGATTCCTTATTAAGGTATTGGAAAGCTATTCTCAGGTTTGCCAGGCGCCCGTATGCTGCAGCAGTTATTTGGTTGATGTGTGCCTCCGGTGATGTGCTCGGTGTTATGGACAACCCAAGGTCTTTCTCCCTGAGTGAGGTCTGTAGTCTTTGTCCACCTAGCCTATACTCTGTCTGCGGTCTTCTTTGCCCCTCCCCAATCTTCGTGACTTTTCATTTGGTTGGATTGAATTCGAGAAGCCAGTTACTGGACACATGTCCAGCCTGTCCAGTCTCTTTGCAGTCCTGCCTCACCCTCATCCGATTTAATTCTTCTCATCAACTTCACATCATCTGCGAATAGGGACACTTCAGAGTCTATTCCTTCCATCATGTCGTTCACATATATCAAAAATAGCACTGGTCCTAGAACTGACCCCTGTGGGACCCCACTCGTCACAGGTGCCCACTGTGATACCTCTTCACGTACCATGACTCATTGCTGCCTCCCTGTCAGGTATTCCCTGATCCATTGCAGTGCCCTCCCTGTTACATGCACCTGATCCTCCAGCTTCTGCACTAATCTCTTGTGGGGAACTGTGTCAAAGGCCTTCCTGCAGTCTAGGAAAATGCAATCTACCCACCCCTCTCTCTCGTGTCTTACTTCTGTTACCTTGTCATAAAACTCCAGGAGGTTTGTGATACAAGATTTGCCTTCCATGAACCCATGCTGGTTTTCATTTATAATCTTGTTCCTTTCCAGGTGTTATACTACTCTCCTGATAATCTTCTCCATGACTTTGCACACAATACATGTTAGAGACACAGGTCTGTAGTTTAGCGCCTCGTTTCTGTTTCCTTTCTTAATATGGGGACTACATTAGCTGTCTTCCATTTCTCAGGTAGTTGCCCAGTTTCAAGGGATGTGTTGAAGATTGTGGTTAGAGGCACGCACATCATCTCTGCTCCTTCTCTAAGGACCCATGGGGAGATGTTGTCCAGTCCCATTGCCTTTGAGGTGTCAAGGTCACTTAGGAGCTTCTTCACCTCCTCCTCAGTTGTTTGTATGTCATCCAACACTTGTTGGTATATTCCCTCTTGATGTTTCCTTCTGTGTTGTCTTCCCACAGCCCTTCCTGTCTCTACTGTAAAACTTCCTTAAATCTCCTGTTCAGCTCCTCACAATACCTCCTGTTCATTTCTTGTGAGTTCTCCACCTTCTGTTCTTAATCTGATCACCTGGTCTTTGACTGTTGTCCTTCCTCCTGATGTGGCTTATACAACAGTTTTGGATCAATCTTGATTCTCGATGCTATGTCATTTTCATACTGTCGCTGGGCCTCCCTCCTTACCTGTGCACACTCATTCTTGGCTCTGTGACTGATCTCCCTATTTTCGTGTGTTCTCTGCCTTCTGTGCTTTTTTCCATTCTCTATTGCACTTTGTTTTTGCCTCCTTACACACGTCGGGTAAACCAGGGGCTCGTTCTGGTCTTCCCGTTGTTACTGTTGCCCCTTGGGAATAAACCTTTCCACTGCCTCCTTGATTTTTTTTGTTTCATATTCCATCATTTCATTTACTGGCTTTCCTGCCAGTTCTCTCTCCCGCAGGAAGTTCTTCAACCCTATGCAGTCCCCTCTTTTATAGTCAGGCTTTTCCCATTCAACTCCTGTTATTCTCTCCACTTGCAGCTCTACTATGTATTCAAAGCACAGAACCACGTGGTCGCTAGCTCCTAGGAGACTCTCATACTTGATGTCCTCAATGTCTGAGCTGCCCAGGGTGAACACAAGGTCCAATCTTGCTGGTTCATCCTCCCCTCTCACTCTGGTAGTGTCCTTAACATGTTGGTGCATGAGGTTTTCCAGCACCACGTCCAACATCTTGGCTCCAGGTTTTCCCAGTCAATCTCCCTGTGGTTGAAATCCCCCATAACCAGCAACTTTGCTCGCTGGAGTGAGCTCTTCTTGCCACCTCAGCAAGTGTGTCCACCATTGCTCTGTTGCTCTCTTCAATTCCTCTCTTGGCCTCCTGCAGTTCGTGGTGGATTATACATCACTGCAATAAACCACTTTGTGTTCCCCAGACTGAAGGTACCTGCTATTAGTCTCTTTCCTCCGTCTCATCTATTCCTTCCATTTTCTCGAATTTCCATCTGTTTTTTACGAGCAGAGCAACCCCACCTCCCCCCCTGCCCCTTCTATCTTTCCTCATGATCTGGTATCCTGGTGGGAAGATTGCATCTGTTATTGTCTCCATGATTTTGTTTCTGTAACTGTTTATGATGTCTGGGGACTTCTCATTGATTCTTTCTTGCCTTTTCCTCATGTTTTTTTTGTTAATCCATCTGCATTTGTGTACCAAACCTTCAACTTCTGTTCTAATACTGTAACTGTGGTGCGGGGGGGAAACAGAGGGATCGGTGTGTGATGGTTGGTTTGGTTTGTTCAGTTGCCTTGGGGGTGTCGTGGCTGGAGTCCTTCTGCAGGTGTTTCTGGGGGTGCGTTTGTCCTTCCATTTTATCCTGGGTCATTCTGCTCTCCTTTTTCATTTCCTCCCATTCTCCTTTCGTTTTTGAACTCTCTCTTTCATTGTCTTCCTTTCGTCCTGGTTCTGTCTCGGTCGAGGTACACACTCCGGAACTCCTGCTTGCCTCTCAGCCGTGCTTTCTCCTGCAGGATCATGGTTCGGGTTGTTTTCTGCCTTGAAAATTACTTTGAGAGGCCGATTCCTTTTCTTTGTGAACCACCCAATTCTCCGAAAATTGCCACCGGGGTCATGTCCCCCTCGCCTATCACCTTCAATGATGTCTTCAATCGCTTTTTTTCTCCTCCTGCTTTCTTTCATCATAAGTTTCCCCTTTAGCTTCGTCTAGCCCATAGACAAACACGGATCTCTCCCTTTCCACCTCCCACTGGGGACTCCCATTGCTTTCCTCTGATGTGTTTAGTTCCTTCCCGTGGAGTGTTCCCTTTTCCTTCATCCCTTCCCTCGTTATGGCCCCTATGTTTCTTGGTTTATCCTTCCTGCTCCCCTGCTCCTGCCCACACAGGTATCGGGGTAAGGTCCTTGCACATGTCCTATTCCTTCGATGTCTTCCAACCTCTCTTTCTGTCCTAGTGTGCTCCCTGTCTTGTTTTGGCCCCCAAATGTGGGTTTGACAGGACCTCTGCATATAGTTTAGTTTCCATGCTTCTTCAGACCTGTTGTCTGTGTTTAATTTAGCCATTGCTGATGCTACTTTTTGGGAATATCTTTGTCCCCTGTGCTTTTTCAGATGTCTCAGCTCCTCTTCTAATCTCTCTATCTTGATTTCTGCTTCTGTGGCCTGTTGCTTCCACCTTCTGCATTCTGCTGCTAACCTCTCTTCCACTTCCTTTCCAGCTCATCTAGTCTCCTTCCCCAGTCTTCCTCCCTTTTTTTTTAGCTCTATCTCCCTTCCTCCCTCTCAGATTCGTCCTTGGAACCCTTGTCCTCATCCTGGTTAGGGGGAGGGGGAATAGATGGTTAGGAGAGGGTGGATGGTTGTGGGGGAGGGGGAGGATGGTTATTGGAGGGGTAGAGATAGTTTTGGGGGGGGGAGTTAGATGTTTGGGGGGGAGAGGGGATGGATGGTTATGGGAGGGGGAGGATGGTTATTGAGGGAGGTTGTTTTGGGGGGGGTTAGAAAGGTTTGGGGAGGGGTTAGGTGGTTTGGGGAGGGGTAGGTGGATAAGGTGAGGGGGTTAGGGAAGGGGTGGTACGTGTTTGTGTCTAGTGTTTGTGTCAAGTGGTGGAGGGTGTGTGTGTGTGTGTGTTGTGTGTGTGTGTGTGGTTGTGTGTGTTTTGTGTGTGGGGGATGTGCGTGCGTGTGTGTGGTGTTGTGTTGTGTGTGTGTGGTGTGTGTGTGTGTGTGTGTGTGTGTGTGTGCGTGCATGTGCTGCGTGTGCGTGTGTGCGTGTGTGTGTGGTGTGTGTGTGTGTGTGTGTGGTGTGTGTGGTGTGTGTGTGTGGTGTGTGGTGGGGGTGTGTGGTGTGTGTTTTGGTGTGTGTGTGGTGTGTGTGGTGTGTGTGTGTGTGTGGTGGTATGTATGTGTGGTGTGTGTGTGTGTGTGTGTGTGTGTGTGTGTGTGTGTGTGTATGTGTGTGTGTGTATGTGTGTGTGTGTGTATGTGTGTGTTGTTGTTGTGTGTGTGTGTGCATGTGTGTGTGTGTGTATGTGTGTGTGTATGTGTGTGTGTGTATGTGCGTGTGTGTGTGTGTGTGTGATGTGCGTGGTGTGTGGGGTGTGTGTGTGTGTGTGTGTGTGTTGTGTGTGTGTGTGTGTGTGTGTGTGGTGTGTGTGTGGGGTGTGTGTGTGTGTGTGTGTTTTGTGTGGTGTGTGTGTGTGGGGTGTGTGTGTGTGTGTGTGTTTGCGTGTGTGTGTGTGTGTGGTTTACGTATGTGTGTATGTGTGTGTATGTTGTGTATGTGTGTGTGTGTGTGTGGGGAGTGTCTACCCTTGTGTGTGTGTGCTTGTGTGTGAGGGAGGGAGGGTTAGGGGGGGGGTGTGGGTTTTAAAAATCCGTCGTGTAGGCACAAATTTAGTCTCATTTATCTTTCCCAATTATGCTACTCTCTCTACTTATTGCCCTTTCTGGATTTACGTGTTAATTGTTGCTGGTTATTATCATTTTCCTTGTTCACATTGAGAGAGGACTTCCTAGCTTCCTAAGTATTCTTACTGCTAATAACTACCGGTAGTAACACTGCCTGTGTACATGTGTGTGTGTGTGTGTGTGTGTACTCACCTATTTGTACTCACCTATTTGTGGTTGCAGGGGTCGAGTCACAGCTCCTGGCCCCGCCTCTTCGCTGATTGCTACTAGGTCCTCACTCTCCCTGCCCCATGAGCTCTATCATACCTCGCCTTAAAACTATGTATGGTTCCTGCCTCCACCACATCACTTTCTAGGCTATTCCATGGCCTGACTACTCTATGACTGAAGAAATACTTCCTAACATCCCTTTGATTCATCTGAGTCTTCAACTTCCAATTGTGACCTCTTGTGTCTGTGTCCCATCTCTGGAACATCCCGTCTTTGTCCACCTCTTCTATTCTGCACAGTATTTTATATGTCGTTATCATGTCTCCCCTGACCCTCCTGTCCTCCAATGTCATCAGGCCGATTTCCCTCAACCTTTCTTCATAAGACAATCCCCGTAGCTCTGGGACTAGTCTTGTTGCAAACCTTTGCACTTTCTCTAATTTCTTGATGTGCTTGACTAGGTGTGGATTCCAAACTGGTGCTGCGTACTCCAGTATGGGCCTGACGTAGATGGTATACAGTCTTAAACGAATCGTTACTGAGGTATCAGAATGCTATCCATAGGTTTGCCAGGCGCCCGTATGCTGCAGCAGTTACCTGATTGATGTGCGCCTCAGGAGATATGCTCGGTGTTATACTCACCCCCAGATCTTTTTCCTTGAGTGAGGTTTGCAGTCTTTGGCCATCTAAACTATATTGTGTCTGCGGTCTACTGCCACTTCACTGGGGAATATTCACCCTCACTGTCACTAGAACTGCTTTCAATGACCTTGAAATCACTATCACTATCACGTTCACTGCTAACATCTGGGTGTTGTACATGACCAAATAGTTTCCTCTTTCACCCTGGTACAGGCGAACGTGAACATGAACAAGCCAGCCCAGCACCAGAGGTGGAAGGTTGTGGGTCATCTGGGTTTTCATCACTAATTACGTTATCCTGGGCACTTTTTCCGGTCACACTCACTTCAAAACCCTGGAATTCACTGTCACTGACATTTTCATCACTGTTAGAGCTGTCACTTGAGAACAAAAGACCTCCAATCCGCCGAGGAGTGAGGAACTTCTTACCGAGAGGCATGGTGAAAATGGACTAGCAAGATGGCGTTCCCACAATGCACCGCTGGGTCCCAGATTTTTTCACAGGGTGCACACCGACCACTGAGACCCATTCTCTCTCATGTAGGCCTACCAGGCCTTTCCCGCTTGATTTGAAGCCGCTAGAATTTGTGCGTATAAATACGTCAGAAACAGTGGCGCGTAAGACGTATTTATACGGCGTAAACAGTCAAAGGGTTAAAGAGCATATTTTTGTGAAGGTAATAAGACAAAAAAAAATTCTTATCAGTACTTACCGAGATACAGTGCCGAGAAGTTTGTCCAAAATGACCTGGTGCCGGCAACATCGACGAATTCCACATACGCGCATTACTTTATTTAGCAGTTTTTGTAGTTCTTTTTTCTTTTTTCCAATTTTTTTCTTTTCCTACTAACATTTGGGGCCTGAGAGACCAATACTGTATATAATGTATAATATAAACTCACTCAATTGAACACAATAACCGCACTAAATTTATTATCATATTATTGTTTACCACTGTTGTTTATTAAAATAAACACGCACAAATCTTGTATAATACTAATGTTCTATCATATATTTACATATTTACAACACTGAGCATGGCTTTAAAGAACTGCGGGAGCTTTGGAACTCCTTGAAACAAGGCACCATGCACAGAGGTACCTTACATTCCTCACACAAAACCGAGTGTCTTTGCATCTTTGCTGCCGTCATTTTGTTTGTGCACAGACGATGCATCTCTTCTGACAAATTTCTTCCGAGTTGAAGGAAGCTGTATTATGAAATGACACCTTCCCACCTCAAACGCTTGGATATACCCCAGGAATTCGAGGACCTTGTTGTATATCAGTGTTCTTACACCATAACGGTGGTCTGTTGCCAGTCTTTATTTGATACATTTTATATGCATTGAGCAATGAAATGTCCATGAGATGGAAGAAAAGTTTCATGTACCACTTGTAACTTTTATGAACACAATCAACAAAACCAATCTGCATGTCACATTTGTCAACCAAGCATATGTTTTGTGTATAATCAATCACTGTCACTGGTTTTCGAATACGTTCATTAGTCACTTGATCAATTTTGGGCCACTGTCTTGAATTTCATTACGGTGAATGGTTGTCAACAATGTGACATCTCGTTTGTCATGCCACCGTAATGCCATGATGTCATTGGCAGTAACAATCATGCACGTCATCACCAAGAGCACCTGCGTTGAGCCTGGGCATATGTTTACAATTAGAACACACTGTACCACACACATCTGTCTTGTTCACTCGCAAGAAATCACTGAGTAATGGGCTTGTGTTCCAGTTATCGGTATATAATGTATGCCCCTTACCAAGATAAGGTGCCATCATGTTTCTCACTACGTCACCTGAGACACCCAATAACATCTTGGCATCTTTCAATGTTTTACTTCCTGTGTATACAACAATATCCAACACCAGGCCACTGTCACAGTCCCAGAGTACAAACAGTTTTATACCAAAGCGTTTCCTCTTGCTCGGTATATACTGCTTGAATGAGAGCCTACCTTTGAACAAAATCAAAGACTCGTCAAATTACAAGATTCTTGAATGGATAAAAGTATTTTGCTGAACTTTTGTTTGAGATACATAAAACATTTATAATCTTGTATAACCTGTCCACTTCTGTTCAGGCCTGATTTTGTCAGAAAAAGTGCAACTACGTAACAGTAAGATAAATCTGTTCACTGGGATGATTTCACTGAAGACCGGGGTAAAAAATTAGCCGATCTGTAGACCAGTAGCTTTTATATTATGCATATAGACAGAGGCATAAGCATTATTGTTGCAAAAAGCAAATAATTTCTGCAACAGTCGTCTCTTTCCACCAGTGTAGTCTTGACTGGGGTGATATGATCATATTTGCCATAGTGCACTCAAAATACTTATTACTTTCCCTGACAATAGTTTCCATAAATGGCTGGTCAAAGAAAAAATTTCAAAGAATTCCAGTTCATTGGCCGGGTTCCAAAGGGGGACAAGTGGGTAGAATTCCACTTTGAGAGTCATCAAAGTGGGGGGGATTGGGAACAAAATTGGGATTTTGCTGCCAATCCCAGATAGGGTTTTTGCTGGTGGATACTGGTTTATCAAAGGCTGGTTGTGCAGGTGGTTGTAGTTGTGGGGGGCTGGGGCTAATGCTCCGCTTTGTCCCTGAACTAGGAGTCAGCAGCGTGGGTCCCAGCCTGGGGTGGGGAGTCACGCATGGCGGTGCTACAACCATCACCACTACCACCATCTGCTGATGCCTGTGGTCTATCCATGCCAAGTGTAGCCATATCATCCTCACTATCACTATCTAAACCTTGTGTATGGCCACGGGATGTACCCGTCCCCTGGGCACAGGGATAGGGTAACACTACCGAGCGCATGTGGCGGCATACATACCAGCCGCTTCACTGTGAATATGATTCCTATCACTACTCGAATGATCATCAAGAGCAATAAAATCACAATCCACGTCACTATCATCATCATTACTGAAGTCAGAGGCCTGGCCACGCGAAATAATAGTTTTCCTCTTGCGTTGAGGCACAAACTGACCATGACTGAGGATTGCCCACACCAAAGGTAGAAGTTGAGGATCGTCAGGGTTTTCTGCCCCTATTATCAATAACCTGGTCATTCCTTTCGGTCCCCTAACGATCAAAGCCAAATAATTCGTCTTCATTTCCACTTCCATCAGTGTCAGAACTACAGATAGGAAGAGGAGAGTCCCAATTTTCCCTGGAGTGAGAGCTGACTTGCAACGAGGCATGGTGAACAAGGGTAACTGAGCCGGCATTCCCAAAATGCTATGCGGGCGCCTAGATTTTTTGTTGATGGCGCATACCCACCACGCAGACCCGTTCTCTCACATGTAGGGCCCATGAGCGCTTTCGCGCTAAATTTGAAGGGGGCTAGAATTTTGGCGTAGATCTACGGTTTGGGCACTCCCAAAGTGAAGCTGTAGATCTACAGACGGACCCCCCAAAAAAGTTAATCTTTTCCCACAGGATGGGCGACCTACACTGGTCGACTAACACCCAAGTGGAAAAAAAATGCCTGGAACTAGTGCTCATATTGGGGAGTTTAGGGCCAGCAAACGTTGGTTTGAGAGATTTAAGAATCGTAATGGCATACACATGTGATAAGGCATGGGGAAGCTGAAAAATTCCAACCGCAACAAGTGTTCAATTGTGCAAAATAGGCCTGTTCTGGGAAAAAAAATGCCAAACAGGACCTACCCTTACTCAGGTGGAAAAGGCACTCCCAGGACACAAGCCTTGAAAGACAGGGTAGCTTTCATGTTTTGTTGTAATGCAAATGGGGGTTTCAAAGTGAAGCCTTTACTCATGTATCACTCTGAAAATCCCAGAGTGTTCAAGAAAAACAGTGTCTCTCACTCATCAATACTCCCTTTTAATAAAGGTAAGTGTCATTTTAACATTTATTTATTAGTTATTGTGCATGTCTCATTGCTTTCTTTGTAGGGAAATATATATTTCATGAAAAAAAAAAAAAAATTTAATACTTTTGGCTGTCTGGAACAGATTAATTGGATTTCCATTTTTTTTATGGGTAAAATCAAATCAATTTTCCAAATTGAAAAATTTAAATGAAAAAGTCATTAATCCATTCCGGCCCCCCACAAAACCACCCAATTTTTTTGTTACAGGTTTTTTAAAAAAAAAAAAATGTATTTTTTTTTTTTTTTTTTTTTTTCATTGTCACACTGGCCGATTCCCACCAAGGCAGGGTGGCCCGAAAAAGAAAAAATTTCACCATCATTCACTCCATCACTGTCTTGCAGAAGGGTGCTTTACACTACAGTTTTTAAACTGCAACATTAACCCCCTTCAGAGTGCAGGCACTGTACTTCCCATCTCCCCGGGCTCAAGTCCGGCCTGCCGGGTTTTCCCCGAAAAACCCTTCATAAATGTTACTTTTCTCACACTCCAACAGCACATCAAGTATTAAAAACCATTTGTCTCCATTCACTCCTATCAAACACGCTCATGCATGCCTGCTGGAAGTCCAAGCCCCTCGCACAAAAAAACCTCCTTTACCCCCTCCCTCCAACCTTTTTCCCAGGCCACCCCTAAAAAACCCCCTTTTCCCTTTCCCCTACAGACTGATACACTCTTGAAGTTATTCTGTTTCGCTCCATTCTCTCCACATTTCCGAACCACCTCAAACCCTTCCTCAGCCTCTGGACAACAGTTTTGGTAATCCCCCACCTCCTCCTAACTTAAAAACTATGAATTTCATGCATTATATTCACACCACACATTGCTCTCAGACATGACATCTCCACTGCCTCCAGCCTTCTCCTCAACTATACTCTCATACATTCCCCTCTTTGCCTCCAAGGACAAAGTTCTTTGTCTCCACAGACTCCTAATGCACCACTCACCCTTTTCCCCTCATCAATTCTATGATTCACCTCATCTTTCATAGACCCATCCGCTGACACGTCCACTCCCAAATATCTGAATACATTCACCTCCTCCATACTCTCTCCCCCCAATCCCGATATCCAATCTTTCATCACCTAATCTTTTTGTTATCCTCATAACCTTACTCTTTCCTGTATTCACTTTCAATTTTCTTTTTTTGCACACCCTACCAAAATTTATCCACCAATCTCTGCAACTTTTTCAAATCTCCCAAGAGCACGTGTCATCACAAAGACAACGGACAAAATCCCACTTTAGGTGATTTTTTATTTC
>NW_026467358.1:0-13134 GCF_026875155.1 Cherax quadricarinatus
CAGATCGTCAGGTCCCAAGTATCATCGTCTCCATTCACTCCTATCTAACATGCTCACGCACGCTTGCTGGAAGTCCAAGCGCCTCACCCACAAAACCTCCTTTACCCCCTCTCTCCAACCCTTTTGAGGACGACCCCTACCCCTCCTTCCTTCCCCTATAGATTTACATGCTTTCCATGTCATTCTACTTTGATCCATTCTCTCTAAATGACCAAACCACCTCAACAACCCCTCTTCTGCCCTCTGCCTAATGCTTTTATTAACTCCACACCTTCTCCTAATTTCCACACTCCGAATTTTCTGCATAATATTTACACCACACATTGCCCTTAGACAGGACATCTCCACTGCCTCCAACTGTCTCCTCGCTGCTGCATTTACCACCCAAGCTTCACATCCATACAATATATATATGAAGGGGGTGGGAGAGTTTCAATGGAGAGGAATAAATGGGATTAGGTCAGGGGTTTCAAACAGAGTTAGAGCTAAAGGAGTAGCAATAATGTTGAAGGATAAGCTATGACAAGAAAAGAGGGACTATAAATGTATTAATTCAAGGATTATGTGGAGTAAAATAAAGATTGGATGTGAAAAGTGGGTTATAATAAGCGTGTATGCACCTGGAGAAGAGAGAAGTGTAGAGGAGAGAGAGAGATTTTGGGAAATGTTGAGTGAATGTGTGGGGAGTTTTGAATCAAGTGTGAGAGTAATGGTGGTTGGGGATTTCAATGCTAAAGTGGGTAAAAATGTTATGGAGGGAGTAGTAGGTAAATTTGGGGTGCCAGGGGTAAATGTAAATGGGGAGCCTTTAATTGAGCTATGTGTAGAAAGAGATTTGGTATAAGTAATACATATTTTATGAAAAAGAGGATAAATAAATATACAAGGTATGATGTAGCACGTAATGAAAGTAGTTTATTAGATTATGTATTGGTGGATAAAAGGTTGATGGGTAGGCTCCAGGATGTACATATTTATAGAGGGGCAACTGATATATCGGATCATTATTTAGTTGTAGCTACAGTTAGAGTAAGAGGTAGATGGGAAAAGAGGAAGGTGGCAACAAGAAGTAAGAGGGAGGTGAAAGTGTATAAACTAAGGGAGGAGGAAGTTCGGGTGAGATATAAGCGACTATTGGCAGAAAGGTGGGCTAGTGCAAAGATGAGTAGTGGGGGTTTGAAGAGTGTTGGAATAGTTTTAAAAATGCAGTATTAGAATGTGGGGCAGAAGTTTGTGGTTATAGGAGGGTGGGGGCAGGAGGAAAAGAGGAGTGATTGGTGGAATGATGAAGTAAAGGGTGTGATAAAAGAGAAAAAGGTAGCTTATGAGAGGTTTTTACAAAGCAGAAGTGTTATAAGAAGAGCAGAGTATATGGAGAGTAAAAGAAAGGTAAAGAGAGTGGTGAGAGAGTGCAAAAGGAGAGCAGATGATAGAGTGGGAGAGGCACTGTCAAGAAATTTTAATGAAAATAAGAAAAAATTTTGGAGCGAGTTAAACAAGTTAAGAAAGCCTAGGGAAAGTATGGATTTGTCAGTTAAAAACAGTGTAGGGGAGTTAGTAGATGGGGAGATGGAGGTACTAGGTAGATAGCGAGAATATTTTGAGGAACTTTTAAATGTTAACCCTTTGACTGTCGCAACCCCCAATCCTGAGGTGTCTCCTGGTGTCGCAAAATTTAAAAAAAAAAAAAAAAATTTTTTCTTATGAAATGATAGAGAATCTTTTCCCGATTGTAATGACACCAAAAAAACGAAATTTGATGGAAAACTGACGGAATTATGCTCTCGCGAAGTTAGCGACCTCGGCGCTGTTTACAAATCGGCTATTTCGCCCACTTTGAGCGCTATTTTCGGCTAATTCCATTGTTCCAGTCGCCCAAACTCATAGCTATTCTTTAGAACTTCATTTTTTCTATCGATTAAATACAAGAAACTGCCATTTCTGTTTAACTACCTAATAAGTGGTCAGAAATTTGCTTTTTGGGCCCAATTTCACGAAAACTAAAAAATATGACAATTCAAAAAAAGGGTCCAGAATAACAATGCAGACATTCCTGGTTAAAAAACATTTTTTTTTTGTTCACGTCAGTTCCAGGCCCTTCGTATTCTTTCTTTTTTTTTAAAATTTTTTTTTCAAACAAAAAATATTGCTTACTATTATGCAACTACTGCAATGCTGTAATAACGTATAAATAACATAACCCCTTCATGACTGCATATTAGAATGGCTAGTTGGACTTTTATTGGAAAAGGCATTTTGTTTTTTTTTGAACATTGGAAAAAATCAAACTTTTCCCCCCTACTTTGAGTCCATTTCTGGGTTTTTTCATAGTAAAATCAATCAAAATCACTTATTTCTGTAATATTTTTTCCCATTTATAAAAATGGCCCCAAAAAACGAGAAACAACCATAATACTATACGAAAATAGACCACAAAGTCGGCCTTTTAATTAAAAAAAAAAAGGTCGGGTTTTTTTTTTTTCATTTTTCACTGCGTCTCCAGGATTTTTTTTTTTATGGGGGCACATGCCACAAGACCCATTCTCTCACATTGGGCCCACCAGCTTTCTCCTGCTTTATTGAAGCCGCTAGAATTTTGAGTTTTAAACGTCAAACACGGCCCTCTAAAACGTAAGTACGGCCGCGACAGTCAAAGGGTTAAGGAAAAAAACGAGGGAGTAATTTCATGCGTGGTCAGGGAGGATACCCCTTTTAGGGGTAAAAAGCAAATGTAAGTGGGGGGGGAGGAAGTGAGGTTTTCGTGAATGAAAGGGGGGGAAAGAGCTGGAATGATGGGATATGACAGAAATGTTAAAAGCAGGGGGGATATATGTTGGATGGTTGGTCTTTTGTTTTAAAAAATGATGAAAGAGGGGGAAGGGACCGGGATTGGCGGGAGCATGTAAGTCCCTTTATTAAAGGGAAAGGGACAAAAAAAACGTAAAAATTTAGAGAATAAGTTTTTTAGTATACGGGAAAAGTGTACGGTAGGGTTTATAATTTAAAAATTGAGGGAAAAGAATGTAGGATGCGGATGAGCAAAAGGGGGTTTCAAATGGGGAGGGGGTGTGTAGATCAAATGTTTTTCTTGAAGCATTAGTGAAAGGTATTTTGATAAAGGTAGGGAAGTTTTTTTTGCATTTATGGATTTTGAAAAGGCATTGATAGAGTGGTGAGGGCAATTGGGAGAGTTGCAAGTATATGGAAGGTGGGAAGTTATTAAATGCTTAGAGAGTTTTTTATGAGGATAGTGAGGCTAGTTAGGGTGTGTAGAAGAAGGGAAAATATTCCGGTAAAAGTAGGTCTTAGCAGGGATGTGTAATGTCACCTGGTTGTTTAATATATTTATAGAGGGGTTGAAAAGGAAGAAAAATGTGGGTGTTGGGGAAAAAGGGGGGGGTTTAAAATTTTTGGGAAATAAATTTCAAAATGGGAATTGGCACAGTATTTTTTGCTGGATAGTGTTTTGGGAGTTTCAAAAGGAAAAATTGCAAAGGTTAGTGGATGAGTTTGGGGAATGTGTGAAAAGGTAGAAAGTTAAAGTGAAATAGAAAAGAAAAGGTGTGAGGGTATAAAATGATTTAGATAAAAAAAATTTGGAAAAAATTTGGGGGAGGAGGGTATGGAAAAAGGTGAATGTTTTCGATATTTGGGAGTTGACGGTTGGCGGGATGGATTTATGAAATGGGGTTAATCATAGAATTGAGGGGGGGGGAAAAAAAAGGTGAGTGGTGCGTTGAGGTATATGGGGAGTAAAAAACGTTATCTGGGGAGGAAAAAGGAAGGGAATGTATGAAAGTATAAAGTCCCAACATTTTTTGGGGTGTGAATTTTTGGGTGGTAAATGCAGCAGCGAAAAATTGGTTGGAGGCAGTGGAGATGTCCTTTTTAAGGGAGGGGGTGGGTAAATAAGCAAAAATTGGGATGGGAAATTAGGAAAAGGTGTGGATTAATAAAAGTATTAGTCAAGAGCAGAAAGGGTTGTTGAGGTGGTTTGGTTTTTAGAAGAATGGATCAAAGTAGAATGACAGGGAAAAGATAAAAAATCTATAAAGGGAAGGCGGGTGGGGGTCGCCCTCGAAAGGGTTGAAGGAGGGGGTAAAGGGGGGTTTTGTGGGAAAGGGGGTTTGGGATTTCCCAGCAAGCTTTTGATGAGCGTGTTAGATAGGATGAATGGAACGAAGGGTTTGGACCTGACGATCTTTTGGATGTGAGCGGGGTAATTTTATGGGGATTCGGGGAAACCCGGGTTTATTTTATATAGCGGACTGAATCGGAAATGGGAAGTACAATGCCTGCAATTTAAAGGAGGGGTTTGGGAATTGGCTTTTGGGGGGATATGTTGTGTACTTTATTTGTATGCTTCTAAACTTTTGTATTCTGAGCACCTCTGCAAAAACATGAAAATGTGCGAGTGGGGTGAAATTTTGGAATATGATAAAGTATTTTTTTTTGGGGATTTTTTTTCTTTTTTGGGTCCCCCTGCTCGGGGGGGGGAGGGCCCCCGACTTGTTGAAATATTTTTTATTTTTAAATATAATTTTATATATATATTTTTAAAATTATATTTTTATATATATATTATATAATTATTAAAACAGGGCCCCCCCGCATGGGAAAATTATCCGGCAAGGGGGCTGGTGTTATGCGAAATGTTCGTATGCGAATTAATTTTTCCCCCATAAAAAAATAAGGGAAATAAAATTAATCCTTTGCAAGCCCCCAAATATAAAAAAAATTTTTTTTACCACAAAAAAATGTTAATTTTAGTACACACAAACGAAAAAGGCATGCACAATTCATGACACTTACTTTTATTGAAGATCTGGTGATGATGTGGGATGGGAGGGGGGGAGAGAGAGTGTTATGTTTAAAAGGGGGAAACCCCCCCTTCCATTGGGATTGGGTAGCAAGCCCCTTTTCGGGGGTTATTTCCCCTTCTTCTTTTAAGCACTAGGACCAGCTTAGAGTCATGGACTCTTTCGCAAACATATCTGTCCATAGTGCCTGTCCCTCTCGTTCCTTTATGATTTGTCAAAGGGTTCAAAACATGCTTTGTAAAGTCACCAGACGGCTTGCAATACTTTGGGGGGTTTTTTCATAAAAAAAGGGTTTGCATTCAAGCCATTTTGCCCCAATTTTCCTTAATTTTTTGAAGTGGGCAATTCCTTAAATTTCTCTCTCCCCCCCTTTGAACCAGTTTCCCCAGGTCTGGCCTTTCCCTTTTGGAAGTTGATCTACAGCTCTAGTGGTTGTTCTTCATTTCCCCCTCCCCCAAACTCTTCACATCCTCCCCCCAAATCCAACCCAAGGACTTTCCCCCAAATTCCCCAAATTTATTCCCAACTGGTAAATTTTCCTCTCAGGGTTAGCCTAAACCCTTTAAAATCCTTTTTGTCTAAACCCTTCTGGGCCCCAAATTTCTTCCCAAACAGAGTTTAAGGGTTTTCTTAGTCACTCCTCCCCAACCTTTCCTATAATTTACAAACGAGGTATTTAAATGTCCTTCCAAAATCTTTTTTAGCAATCCGGTTTGGGCATTCAAAGCACTTTTGAAACAAGCTTTTTGACAGTTTCTTTAAGTTTTAAAAGACCTGCTGGTCCTGGGCTGCAGGAGGAGGGGTATTGGAGGCAAAAACTTCACCTTAATGAAGCTCATTCCCCATAAAGTCCTCTGCCCGTTGTAGGATGACCAGGGGGGATTGTCTAACACAGGGGGCACTTTAAAGGGCTAATTTCTTTTTTTAGGGAATCTTTCACTTGGGCAAATGCAGGTGTAACCCTTATAGAAAAATTCCCTGTGACCCATGCCTTACTGTTTGCCCTCCACAGCAACAAAATTACCTTGAGGCTTCTTTTCCTGAACGTCGGGGTTTCAGAGGTACACTAATAAAGGCTTAACTTTGCAAACACCCCAAAAATTGGGACACATCAAAAATAACCTGTCTTTTATGGGTTATGTCCTGGGGGGTGCCTTTTTTCCCCCTGAGTAATTTAATCCGCTGGATTTTCTTCAGAACAGGCCTGTTTCATCACAAAATTAAAAACTTGTTTAGGGTTTCCCGTCCTTCAGTTTCTATGTACTCCTTGAATTTATGCAATTTTTTCAGCCGCTTTTTGGTCCCAACTGGCACCCACCATCGTATCAAATATGGATGCCAAACCCTTTTTAAAACTCTAAACCAAACCCTTTTCTGGCCCTTAAATTCACTCACATCATCACTATTGCAGGCATTTTTTTAATTAAATGTCATGCAATTTCCGCCTTTTTAATATGATGCTTGAGAGACCTATCTCCTGTAGTGTTTTTCATTTTTCCACACCAAAAAGGTCCCCAACATCTTCCAAAATTGCATCTTTGTTTCGAAAAAAAACAGTTAAACCTTTGGCAACAACACTTCCCTTTTTGCCGTTTTCTTGCCACAATAGAAAAGGGTGGTTTATTTTTGGTTTCTTTTACAAACCCGACCAGGGCTGATACTACTCCCTTTCATACTTATCAAAGATCTCTTTCTTAAATTTTAATGGGTTTTTCTTACCCCTTTTAGGGAGGGTTTGGGCCCAGAACTTTTTGGGCCCATGGGCCTTATTTTCAAAAACAGCACCGAAAACACTGTAATAAAACAAATATTTCCCAGTGTATGCTTGGGAATTTTTTCCGCGGAGGCTGGTGGTAAACAAGGGACGGGCGGACATATGAGGCTGGCTGAGGGCGCACATTGGAGCTTCGGACGAAGGGCGTGAGCGGGTTTTTTTCCACTTGCGGGGCAAAATTTTTGCGAAAAAAAGTTCGCTATGCGGATTGTTCGCTATGCAAGGCGTTCGCTATGCGGGGGTCCACTGTATATATATCTTCTTCTTCTTTCAACGTACCAGCCATATCCCACTGAGGTGGGGTGGCCCAAAAGAAAAAAACTGAAGTTTCTCCTTTTAAATTTAGTAATATATACAGGAGAAGGGTTACTAGCCCCTTGCTCCCAGCATTTTAGTCGCCTCTTACGACACGCATGGCTTACAGAGGAAGAATTCTGTTACACTTCCCCATGGAGATAAGAGGAAATAAACAAGAACAAGAATTAGAAAGAAAATAGAAGAAAACCCAGAGGGGTGTGTATATATATGCTTGTACATGTATGTGTAGTGTGACCTAAGTGTAAGTAGAAGTAGCAAGACTTACCTGTAATCTTGCATATTTATGAGACAGACAAAAGACACCAGCAATCCTACCATCATGTAAACAATTACAGGCTTTCATTTTACACTCACTTGGCAGGACGGTAGTACCCTCCTGGGCGGTTGCTGTCTACCAACCTACTG
Organism: Cherax quadricarinatus; assembly: GCF_026875155.1. Lineage (NCBI taxonomy): Eukaryota > Metazoa > Arthropoda > Malacostraca > Decapoda > Parastacidae > Cherax > Cherax quadricarinatus. The sequence continues at coordinate 7,318 of NW_026467358.1, forward strand.
CCTAATATATATATACTATACATAATACATACATACATACATACATACATATACATACATATATATATATAATATTATATATATATATATATATATATAATATATTACGTATATATATAAATATATATATATATATATAGTATATATATATATATATATATATATATATATATATATATATATATATATATATATATATTATATATATATATATATTATATTATATTTTATTTCAACAAGTCGGCCGTCCCCACCGAGGCAGGGTGACCCAAAAAAGAAAGAAAATCCCCAAAAAGAAAATACTTTCATCATCATTCAACACTTTCACCTCACTCACACATAATCAATGTTTTTGCAGAGGTGCTCAGAACACAACAGTTTAGAAGCATACACGTATAAAGATACATAACATACCCCTCCAAACTGCTAATATCCTGAAACCCCTCCTTTAGAGTGCAGGCATTGTACTTCCCATTTCCAGGACTCAAGTCCAGCTACATAAAAATAACCGGTTTCCCTGAATCCCTTCACTAAATATTACCCTGCTCACACTCCAACAGATCGTCAGGTCTGAAATACCATTCGTCTCCATTCACTCCTATCGAACACGCTCATGCATGCCTGCTGGAAGCCCAAGCCCCTCGCCCATAAAACCTCCCTTACCCCTTCCTTCCAACTTTTTCGAGGACGACCCCTACCCCGTCTTCCTTCTCCTACCGATTTAAATGCTCTCCATTTCATTCTACTTTGATCCATTCTCTCTAAATGACCAAACCACCTCAACAACCCCTCTTCAGCCCTCTGACTAATACTTTTATTAACTCTACACCTTCTCCTAATTTCCACACTCCAAATTTTCTGCATAATATTTACACCACACATTGCCCTTAGACAGGACATCTCCACTGCCTCCAACTGTCTCCTCGCTGCTGCATTCACAACCCAAGCTTCACACCCATATAAAAGTGTTGGTACTACTATACTTTCATACATTCCCTTCTTTGCCTCCATAGATAGCGTTTTTTGACTCCACAAATCCCTCAACGCACCACTCACCTTTTTTCCCCTCATCAATTCTATGATTAACCTCATCCTTCATAAATCCATCCGCCGACACATCAACTCCCAAGTATCTGAAAACATTCAATTCTTCCATACTCCTCCTTCCCAATTTGATATCCAATTTTTCTTTATCTAAATCATTTGATACCCTCATCACCTTACTCTTTTCAATGTTCACTTTCAACTTTCTACCTTTACACACACACACATATAGTTAACTAGAAAAAGAAACAACTGCACCATTCATGAGGGGGCCAAGTTTTGGAAGCCCCAAAACACATCAGATGTCACCACAAAGGAAATACTATACCATTGGAAAACAGCTATGTAGTACCAATATTTAAAAAAATGAGATAGGCAAGAACAAATGTACTATATTGTAATACGTTCAGTAATTTTATAACATTGTACATACTATATAAAGAGTAATACACCCCTAAAATTTAATTTTATCTACCCAGAAATAAAAAAAAAAAGAGAAAGTAAAAATAACATACCCACTTTGTCTTAGATTGAAGAGAGTATAAATCTTCCCCACACAAGCTTATATCATCTATCCCCTTCTTGTGCACTCTTAACTCTCCTTCAAATCCCTTTGGTAGATATAATGGAGCAGGCAACTTGATGCTGCAATATCCATTTTCTTCTGAGCAGGATTCACTTGATACTTTCACACTCTCAATCATTTCTTTAGCATCTTGAAGTATGATAAAGATATCTGCAGCATTCTTCAAAACTGTTGCTCGTACACTTACTTCCTCCAAAATTACAGGATGTAGAATTTTTATACCCAAGCCAGTGCTGCATTCAGAGTCCAAAGTAACTTTAGCTAACTCATTCTTGCTTTTGAAGAATGTTCGTACATGTGAATTCTCAATATCTGAAATATAATAAAAAAATATTTGATAAAATTAGTGCTGCCTTAAAATAGTAATGAAGAAGAAGAGGAAGAAGAAGAAAAAGACAATGCTCGATTTGGGTCTTCAAGCCCGGAGAGTTACTAACCCAGGATTACCCGAGAAAGCCAAACAATGTGGCTTATGCTTAATTAGGTCTTTTTTTTCTCCTCCAGGAAGTAACCCGCAAGTCAATAACTTCCGGGAACTATACAGGTGCTCCCCGACATAGGATGGGGTTACGTTCTAACAAACCCATCAAAAGTTGACAATATCTGAAGTTGAATATGAATATGATGTGATAAATAAATAAGTAAATAAATAAGTAAATAAACAAGTAAATAAATAACTACTGTCACTGTCTACTGTAAATAAATAATTACTGTAGCTAACCAAATACCCATACTTAAAAGTATATAACTGAATACAAATTTATCCCATCAAAGTTTAATGACTAATGAAAAACATCACTATCATACCATTGTAAAGTCAAAATACCATGAGTCGAACCATCTTTAAGTGAGGAGCATGTGTATACTGTTAGATAATAGGAGTACCTAATGTTAGGAGATTTCCTCATATGACCCACCTCAAAGAGAATTTCAACCCCATGTTCTCTTGGCTGTGAGCATTGCATACTAACCACTGCACTACAAGCTGCCTAATGCAAAATTTATCTATAAATTTTACAATATGATAGGGAAATGATTTTATGCATTCCCTAAAAATGGTAAATCAGTAGGGATCACCAATAGTTCATTATAGAACACACATCCAAAGAAAAGTGCAACATACAGAGAGAAATGAGAGCACAGAAAGACAGGGCTACCTGTATATAGTACATGTACTTCAGATTTACAATAATATGTTCATATCTTATTCTCTCATTTACTAGAACTGGAAATATCCTCTCTTTACTGGGATTACAATTACAACTCTTTTTCCCCGCACAGTATGACCCTTATGAGCTTACTAGTAGTAGCAGTAGTAATAATAATATGGATATCTGCAGTTTTGAATTGTAGTACAGTATCAACAACCCTCTGGCAAGACAGTGATGGAGTGAGTGATGGTGAAAGTTTTTCTTCTTTTTTAGTAATAATAATACTACTGCTAATAATAATCTTATTTTCTACAAGTTTCATGAGCCACCCTGCCTCAGTAGGAAATGGCCGGTGTGTTAAAAATAATAATAATACAATAATAATAAAAATACAATATTTACCTTCACCTATATACCATTCACGACAGGTGCGAGAAGAGAGACGATCTGCTGGGTGTAATGGACAATCTCTGTCCCCGAGGACAAAAACTAGTTCTACATGTGGTAAGTCTTGTACTAAGGAACCCCAAGTTTGGCGTATAGCATTACGATGAGATAAATGATCCCTTGCTGATATAACACCAATAACCAGCCTTTTGAAGGTCAGATCTGTGGAAAAAAATATCAATTTATTCTGACTAATTACAAATAAAAGGCTGTGTATCTGCACTCTGCACAGGTTATATTTCAAAATTTCACAGACCAACATATCTCCCAGAGTGCAAAATGTTTAACAGATGTCTGTTTCTCGTGTGAGGATGGCAATACAAAGGAAAGTGTGAAATTAGTTAACTGCATAAGAAATCCACAGTGTCCCATGGCCTAGCATAGAATACTCCCAGGTAAGACCCATGTGGGTGAAAAGGGAGATTTGGACAGAGGAAGATAAGTGGGTAAGAGGAAGGGATGAGAGAAAGAGAAAAGAACCAGGGCTAAACCCAGTTGCACAGCATTGGTAGCAAGGTAGAGGGAATAGTTGTTACACTGTGCTGACTGCAAGAACATGTCGGCACAATGGTAGAACTGGCCTGGTAAGCAACACTTGCTTCACACACAGTGTGTCCTTGATTCGATCCTTGGCAGGGATGGAAACATTGGGTGTGTTTCCTTACACCTGCTGTCCCCCATTCACCTAGCAGGTGTTAGTGGACTGGTGTGGGTGGCATCCTGGGGGACAAGATTGAAGACCACAATGGAAATATGATAGACAGTCTCTCAATGATGCACTGACTTTCTTGGATTATCCTGGGTGGCTAACCCTCCAAGGTTAAAAATCCAAACAAAATCTTATCTCTTATACTCTATGTATAATTCTTAAGTAGACCCCAATGGAAGTAAGTCACTCTTCTGACTTTTCTGGGTTATCCCAGGTTCTCTACACATATACTGCTATGTATGATAATCTATGTAACTGTATATGTGTATACCTGAATAAAATTACTTACTAAGAATTAGGATTAGTTTGCCTGAAAGACATTGAATACCAGTGGCATTCTTATGTACCTAACAATGTTTATTAAATGTAAACTACATTACCTGCATACTGCATACTGCACTTTGCTTTATGGCATTTAGCTAATGCAGCAGTTTTCAATTATACCCATTCTATATTTATTCAAACTTCCTACATTATTACTATTGTTAGGTAAGACACATATGCAACAGTTAGGTATTTTTATTTTGAAATGTTTCTCCTTCAGTCGAGTACAGAAAAGTTGAAAAGTCAACTGAAGAAGCCTACTGTGTAGGCGAAACATTTTGAAATAAAGATACCTAACTGTTGCATATGTGTCTTACCTAACAATCTGTTGGTATTTTATACCATTTTAATGTTCACATAATTACATTATAATCAAAACAAAGCACTAAACCCACAAGGGACATACAGCACTGCAGACTTCCTACAATAAATATATTCAGCACTCACTAAAAGCTAAGGACAAAAATATTTTAAAGCAATGTGTGGATTATATATGCATTTTTAGGCCTATCTCTATTGCTCACTTAATATATGATAGTGTAAAGATGTAGCCTGGAGCCTAACCTGCTGTATAAGTGAGGCCCTCCTGTAAAAAATTGGAATTAAAGTACAATTATAATAAGATAAGATAAGATTTCGTTCGGATTTTTAACCCCGGAGGGTTAGCCACCCAGGATAACCCAAGAAAGTCAGTGCGTCATGAGGACTGTCTAACTTATTTCCATTGGGGTCCTTAATCTTGTCCCCCAGGATGCAACCCACACCAGTCGACTAACACCCAGGTACCTATTTGCTGCTAGGTGAACAGGACAACAGGTGTAAGGAAACGTATCGAATGTTTCCACCCGCCGGGAATCGAACCCGGGCCCTCCGTGTGTGAAGCGGGAGCTTTAGCCACCAGGCCACCGGGCCACAGGATACCCAGGATAACCCAAAAAAAAAAGCCAACGTGACTTATTGCCATTGGGGTCCTACAGTTGTAACTGGTCAGACACGAGATTATTTCCCCATAAATGAATTAAACAAAGGGAAAAATCTGTATTAAACAGACTTATTTGTTTTTGTTTCTAAATATGACTAAAGGACCCTAATGGAAATAAGTCACTCTGACTTTTTTTGAGGTTATCCCAGGTAATCTACATATATGCTGCTATATATGATTATCTATGTAACTGTATTTGTGTATACATGAATAAACTTACTTAAACTGACCTAATAGATTTTGTCTGATATTTCTGAATTTTTATTTACATATGTAATTAGGGGAAAAATGTTGTTTATCAAAATGAGGTATGTAAAATGGTCGACATTTTCTGTATTATTATTCATAGTGAGAGCACTAAATCCATAGGAGTCATACAGCAGCTGGGGAAATGAGAAGCAGTCAAGTTAGATCCAAGAAAGATGATGTCAGGTCCAATTCCATGGATCAAGAACCTCTCACATTATTTCAATCAAAACTAAGCTATAAACCCACAAGGGGTCAGAGGCTCCCCCCCCACCATGACCTTCCCTCCAGGTAGGTAAAATTTACACAGTACATTTATGGGACAATC
>NW_026467359.1:0-30000 GCF_026875155.1 Cherax quadricarinatus
ATTTCCATCTGTTTTTACGAGCAGAGCAACCTCACCCCCCCCCCTGCCCTTCTATCTTTCCTCATGATCTGGTATCCTGGTGGGAAGATTGCATCTGTTATTGTCTCCGTGAGTTTTACTTCTGTAACTGCTATGATGTCTGGGGACTTCTCATTGATTCTTTCTTGCCATTCCTCATGTTTATTCGTTAATCCATCTGCATTTGTGTACCAAACCTTCAACTTCTGTTCTAATACTGTAACTGTGGTGCGGGGGGTGGAAACAGAGGGATCGGTGTGTGATGGTTGGTTTGGATTGTTCAGTTGCCTTGGGGTGTCGTGGCTGGAGTCCTTCTGCAGGTGTTTCTGGGGTGTGCGCTTGTCCTTCTATTTGATCCTGGGTTATTCTGCTCTCCTTTTTCATTTCCTCCCATTTCTCCTTTCCTTTTTGAACTCTCTTTCATTGTCTTCCTTTTGTCCTGTGTTCTGTCTGTGTATGTGTGTGTGTGTGTGTTTTGTGTGTGTGTGTGTGTGTGTGTGTGTGTGTGTGTGTGTGCGTGTGGTGTGCGTGTGTGTGTGTGTGTGTGTGTGTGTGTGTGTGTGTGTGTATGTGTGTCTGTATGTGTACTCACCTAATATTATTCATCTAATTGTGGTTGCAGGGGTCGAGACTCAGCTCCTGGCCCCGCCTCTTCACTAATCGCTACTAGGTCCTCTCCCTCTCTGCTTCCTGAGCTTTGCCATACCTCTTCTTAAAACTATGTATGGTTCCTGCCTCCACTATTTCACTTGCTAGGCTATTCCACTTCCTGACGACTCTATGACTGAAGAGATACTTTCTAACGTCCCTGTGACTCGTCTGAGTCTTCAGCTTCCAGTTGTGACCCCCTGTTTCTGTGTCCCCTCTCTGGAACATCCTATCTCTGTCCACCTTATCTATTCCCCGCAGTATCTTGTATGTCGTTATCATGTCTCCCATGACCCTTCTATCCTCCAGTGTCGTCAGTCCGATTTCCCTCAACCTTTCCTCATACGACATTCTCCTGAGCTCTGGGACTAGCCTTGTTGCAAACCTTTGTACTTTCTCTAACTTCTTGACGTGCTTGACCAGGTGTGGGTTCCAGACTGGTGCTGCATACTCCAGTATGGGCCTAACATACACAGTGTACAGTGTCTTGAACGATTCCTTATTAAGGTATCGGAACGCTATTCTCAGGTTTGCCAGGCGCCAGTATGCTGCAGCAGTCATTTGGTTGATGTGTGCCTCCGGTGACGTGCTCGGTGTTATGGTCACCCCAAGGTCTTTCTCAGTGAGTGAGGTCTGTAGTCTTTGTCCACCTAGCCTATACTCTGTCTGCGGTCTTCTTTGCCCCTCCCCAATCTTCATGACTTTGCATTTGACAGGGTTACTTCTGTTACCTTGTCATAAAACTCCAGAAGGTTTGTGACACAGGATTTGCCTTCCATGAACCCATGCTGGTTTTCATTTATAATCTTGTTCTGTTTCAGGTGTTCCACCACTCTCCTCCTGATAATCTTCTCCATGACTTTGCACACAATACATGTCAGAGACACAGGTCTGTAGTTTAGTGCCTCATTTCTGTTTCCTTTCTTAAATATGGGGACTACATTTGCTGTCTTCCATTTCTCAGGTAGTTGCCCTGTTTCAAGGGATGTGTTGAAGATTGTGGTTAGGAGCACGCACAGCATCTCTGCTCCTTCTCTAAGGACCCACGGGGAGATGTTGTCCGGTCCCATCGCCTTTGAGGTATCGAGGTCACTTAGCAGCTTTTGCACCTCCTCCTCGGTTGTTCGTATGTCATCCAACACTTGTTGGTATATTCCCTCTTGATGTTCCCTTCTGTGCTGTCTTCCCACAGCCCTTCCTGTCTCTACTGTAAAAACTTCCTTAAATCTCCTGTTTAGCTCCTCACATACCTCCTGATCATTTCTTGTGAGTTCTCCATCTTCTGTCCTCAGTCTGATCACCTGGTCTTTGACTGTTGTCTTCCTCCTGATGTGGCTATACAACAGTTTCGGGTCCGTCTTGATTTTCGATGCTATGTTATTTTCATACTGACGCTGGGCCTCCCTGCTTACCTGTGCATACTTGTTCCTGGCTCTGCGACTAATCTCCCTATTTTCATGTGTTCTCTGCCTTCTGTACTTTTTCCATTCTCTATTGCACTTTGTTTTTGCCTCCTTACACCGTCGGGTAAACCAGGGCTAGTTCTGGTCTTCCCATTGTTTTTGTTGCCCTTGGGAATAAACCTTTCCACTGCCTCCTTGCATTTTGTTTTATACATATTCCATCATTTCATTTACTGGCTTTCCTGCCAGTTCTCTGTCCCACGGAACCTCCTGCAGAAGTTCCTCAACCCTAGCAGTCTCCTCTTTTATAGTCTGGCTTTTCCCATTCAACTCCTGTTACTCTCTCCACTTGCAACTCTACTATGTATTCAAAGTCCAGAACCACGTGGTCACTAGCTCCTAGGGGACTCTCATATGTGATGTACTCAATGTCTGAAATGCCCAAGTTGAACACGAGGTCCAATCTTGCTGGTTCATCCTCCCCTCTCACTCTGGAAGTGTCCTTAACATGTTGGTGCATGAGGTTTTCCAGCACCACATCCAACATCTTGGCTCTCCATGTTTAAGGACCCCCATGTGGCTCCAGGTTTTCCCAGTCAATCTCCCTGTGGTGGTAATAAAGTTGGTAGAATTACCGACAATATGTGAAGTAAAAGGACACAAGTGCAACTAATGTGACATTTTATTGTGGCAACGTTTCGCTCTCCTGGAGCTTTATCAAGCCATTACAAACAATACTTGGACACAGAGGGTATATAAAGGCTCAGAGTGAGGTGCAATACTAGTGAGGTACCATTTCGATGTTCACTAGTGGTGGTGGTAGTAGTAGTGACAAAAGTTATAGTAGTAATACAATATGGTAGAGCATTTAATTTGTGCATGAGTAAAAGGATATAAAAGCTATTATTTGGGTAACATAAAAATAGGTTGGACAAATATAGACTGGAAAGAGTCAGCTTGTTTCAGTGTTCACTCTGTAATGTGCTCTGTGTAGTATAACAGGAGAGACTATGTGATGATAGGGTTTACTGTTTTCAGGAGGATTCTTGCTAAGACTTCGGAGATGGTGAAGCTGCCGTTGTTTTGTTTAACTGTATTCCAAACAGCGATCAGTGCTGATTCGAGGCACTTGCGTCTGCGGAAATTAGTTTCTTTGATCACTAATTGGGCGTCTCTGAATTTCATGAGATGATTGGTGGAATTACGGTGTTGTACACAGGCGTTGTTCAAGTTATCGTTCCTACATGCGTAAATGTGTTCATTGAGGCGGGTGTCGAGATTTCTTGCTGTTTCACCTACATAAATCTTGTCACAGCCTCCACAGGGTATAGTGTAAACTCCTGCATTGACTGGTTCGTGGTGCTTGGATTTTGTCCTGGTTAGATCCTTTATTGAAGTGCTAGAAGCGATGGCGACTCTGGTGTTAGCTTGTGAAAGTACTTTTGAGACGTTCAGTGCAACCTGGCTGTTGGGAAGAATTATAACTTTGTTGGGAGCGGTGTTGGTGCATGGAGAATTAATGATCTGAAGAGCTCTTTTCTTGCAGTCTTTGATGAAAAAAGAAGGAAAATATAACTCAGTGAATGTTTGGTGAATGTTTGCACATTCCTCGTCAAGAAACTCAGGACTACAAATTCGGTATGCTCTTAGGAAAAACCCGATGATGATGCCTCTTTTGGTCTTGGTATCTTGACTGGAATAGAAGTGTGTGAAATCATTTTTATTGGTGGGTTTCCGATAAACTTGAAATCTTAGGTTGTTGTCTACTTTGTGAATGAGGATGTCGAGGAAAGGTAGCTTGTCATTGGACTCTTCTAGTGTAAACTGGATCGCCGGTTCAACTGCGTTGAGCCTTGCCTGAAGATTCCGTACATCAAAACGTTTGGGAGTTATTACGAGGACGTCGTCCACGTAACGTAACCAAGTGACGCTTGAAGGGATGATGTTGGCGAAGTGTTCGGACTCTAGGTGTTCCATGTATAAGTTGGCTAGGACGGCACTGATGGGGGACCCCATTCCCATGCCGTAGGTTTGTTTGTAGAGTTTGTTATTGAAAGAAAAACAGATGAAATTAACACAGAGTTCAATCAAGTCAACAAAATCTCCAGGAGGTAGAGGAAGATTAAGGTCCTGATTGACTTTACGTCGTAGAACCTCGATGGCTTTTTTGGTAGGTACTTTTGTGAAGAGGGAAGTCACATCCAAACTGCTTAGTTTCTTGTTACGGATGGACAGGTTTCGGATGTGGTTGAGAAGGTCCCCTGAGTGTTTAAGATGAGCGGGGCTGATGGTTTCCAGAAGACAGGAAAGATGTTTGGCAAGAACTCCGGCTAGTTTGTGTGGAGCACTGCCTATTCCTGACGTGATTGGTCTGAGAGGAATATTGTGTTTATGAGTCTTGGGTAAACCATACATGTGTGCTGGTTTAGGGTTGCTTGGTAACAAGTACAGAAGTTTCTTCCCTTCTCTAGTGCGTTTGAGTATTTGTCTGGTTCTAATCTTCCTAGACGATACATCACTGCCCTTAAGAACCTCGCCAACGACCCCAACATTATCGTCACCACCGCCGACAAAGGAGGTGGAGTCGTCATACTCAACACCAGTGACTACAACACTAAAATGATGGACCTTTTGAATGATCAATCTACATATGAACCCATCAGCAATCAACAGTGGGAGACGCTCACCAAAGATTTTCTATACAAAACCAGACAAATACTCAAACGCACTAGAGAAGGGAAGAAACTTCTGTACTTGTTACCAAGCAACCCTAAACCAGCACACATGTATGGTTTACCCAAGACTCATAAACACAATATTCCTCTCAGACCAATCACGTCAGGAATAGGCAGTGCTCCACACAAACTAGCCGGAGTTCTTGCCAAACATCTTTCCTGTCTTCTGGAAACCATCAGCCCCGCTCATCTTAAACACTCAGGGGACCTTCTCAACCACATCCGAAACCTGTCCATCCGTAACAAGAAACTAAGCAGTTTGGATGTGACTTCCCTCTTCACAAAAGTACCTACCAAAAAAGCCATCGAGGTTCTACGACGTAAAGTCAATCAGGACCTTAATCTTCCTCTACCTCCTGGAGATTTTGTTGACTTGATTGAACTCTGTGTTAATTTCAACTGTTTTTCTTTCAATAACAAGCTCTACAAACAAACCTACGGCATGGGAATGGGGTCCCCCATCAGTGCCGTCCTAGCCAACTTATACATGGAACACCTAGAGTCCGAACACTTCGCCAACATCATCCCTTCAAGCGTCACTTGGTTACGTTACGTGGACGACGTCCCTCGTAATAACTCCCAAACGTTTTGATGTACGGAATCTTCAGGCAAGGCTCAACGCAGTTGAACCGGCGATCCAGTTTACACTAGAAGAGTCCAATGACAAGCTACCTTTCCTCGACATCCTCATTCACAAAGTAGACAACAACCTAAGATTTCAAGTTTATCGGAAACCCACCAATAAAAATGATCTCACACACTTCTATTCCAGTCAAGATACCAAGACCAAAAGAGGCATCATCATCGGTTTTTCCTAAGAGCATACCGAATTTGTAGTCCTGAGTTTCTTGACGAGGAATGTGCATACATTCACCAAACATTCACTGAGTTACATTTTCCTTCTTTTTTCATCAAAGACTGCAAGAAAAGAGCTCTTCAGATCATTAATTCTCCATGCACCAACACCACTCCCAACAAAGTTATAATTCTTCCCAACAGCCAGGTTGCACTGAACGTCTCAAAAGTACTTTCACAAGCTAACACCAGAGTCGCCATCGCTTCTAGCACTTCAATAAAGGATCTAACCAGGACAAAATCCAAGCACCACGAACCAGTCAATGCAGGAGTTTACACTATACCCTGTGGAGGCTGTGACAAGATTTATGTAGGTGAAACAGCAAGAAACCTCGACACCCGCCTCAATGAACACATTTACGCATGTAGGAACGATAACTTGAACAACGCCTGTGTACAACACCGTAATTCCACCAATCATCTCATGAAATTCAGAGACGCCCAATTAGTGATCAGAGAAACTAATTTCCGCAGACGCAAGTGCCTCGAATCAGCACTGATCGCTGTTTCGAATACAATTAAACAAAACAACGGCAGCTTCACCATCTCCGAAGTTTCAGCAAGAATCCTCCTGAAAACAGTAAACCCTACCATCACATAGTCTCTCCTGTTATACTACACAGAGCACATTACAGAGTGAACACTGAAACAAGCTGCCTCTTTCCAGAGTCTATATTTGTCCAACCTATTTTTATGTTACCCAAATAATAGCTTTTATATCCTTTTACTCATGCACAAATTAAATGCTCTACCATATTGTATTACTACTACAACTTTTGTCACTACTACTACTACTACTACTACCACCACTAGTGAACATCGAAATGGTACCTCACTAGTATTGCACCTCACTCTGAGCCTTTATATACCCTCTGTGTCCATGTATTGTTTGTAATGGCTTGATAAAGCTCCAGGAGAGCGAAACGTTGCCACAATAAAATGTCACATTAGTTGCACTTGTGTCTTTTTACTTTACATACTCCCTGTGGTTGAAATCCCCCATAACCAGCAACTTTGCTCTGCTGGAGTGAACTCTTCTTGCCACCTCAGCAAGTGTGTCCACCATTGCACTGTTGCTCTCTTCATATTCCTCTCTTGGCCTCCTGCAGTTCTGTAGTGGATTATACATCACTGCAATGACCACCTTGTGCTACCCAGACTGAAGTGTACCTACTATGTAGTCCCTTTCTCCTGTCTTGTCTATGCCTCCCATTTTCTCGAATTTCCATCAGTTTTTTACGAGCAGAGCAACGCCTCCTCCCCCTCTGCCCCTTCTATCTTTCCTCGTGATCTGGTATCCTGGTGGGAAGATTGCATCTGTTATTGTCTCCGTGAGTTTTGTTTCTGTAACTGCTATGATGTCTGGGGACTTCTTGTTGATTCTTTCTTGCCATTCCTCATACTTATTCGTTAATCCATCTGCATTTGTGTACCAAACCTTCAACTTCTGTTCTAATACTGTAACTGTGATCCTGGGGGAATACTGGGGTTGGGAGAGCAGGAGCCCTGGTGGGGGCCTGTGGGGGGTTGCAGTGGAGGTGGAGGAAGAGCTCCCCTAGGGGGTTGCTGTAGGGGTAGGGTTCATGGTGCGGGGGGTGGGAACAGAGGGATGGGTGTGTGATGATTGGTTTGGATTGTTCAGTTGCCTTGGGGGTGCCGTGGCTGGAGTCCTTCTGCAGGTGTTTCTGGGGAATGTGCTTGTCCTTCCACCTGTTCCTGGGTTATTCTGCTCTCCTTTTTCATTTCCTCCCATTCCTCCTTTCGTTTTTGCACTCTCCCTTTCAGTATCATCATTTCCTCCTGTGTTCTGTCTCGATCGAGGTACTCACTCATGAACTGTTTGCCTCTCAGTCGTGCTTTCTCCTGCAGGATCATGGTTCGAGTTGATTCTGCCTTGAAAATTACTTTGAGAGGCCGATTCCTTTTCTTTGTGAACCACCCGATTCTCCGAAAATTTGCCACCTGGGTCATGTCTCCCTCGCCTATCACCATCATGATACCTTCAATCGCTTTTTTCTCCTGCTTTCTTTCATCATAAGCTTCCCCTTCAGCTTCATCTAGCCCATAGACAAAAACTGATCTCTTCCTTTCCACCTCCCACTGTGACTCCCATTGCATCCTCTGAGGTGCTTTAGTTCCTTCCCATGGAGTGTTTCTTCCTTCGGTCCCTTCCCTAGCTGTGGCCCCTATGCTCATTGGTTTGTACTTCCTGCTCACCTGTTCCTGGCCCCCACAAGTGTCTGGTAAGGTCCCTGTACATGTCCTAGTTCCTTCAATGTCTTCCAACCTCTCATTCTGTCCTAGTGTGCTCCCTCTCTTTGTTTTGACCTCATGTGGGTTTGACAGGACCTCTGCATACAGTTTAGCTTCCATGCTCCCTTCAGATCCTTTGTCTGTGTCTGATGTAAACATTGCTGATGCTACTTCTGTATTATCTTTGTCTCTAGGCTGTTTCAGATTTCTCAGCTCCTCTTCTAATCTCTGTATCTTGGCTTCTGCTACTGTGGCATGTTGCTCCCACCTTCTGCATTCTGCTGCTAACCTCTCCTCCATCTTCCTTGCAAGCTCATCTAGCCTCCTTCCCCAGTCTTCCTCCCTTTTTTTGAGCTCTGCCTCCCAGTCCTCCCTCCCAGATTTGTCCTTTGGGCCCTTTGTTCTCATCCTAGTTCTGGGTTGCCCCATTGCACCACAGAAGGAAGGGGGAGAGATGGTTAGGGGGAGGGAAATTGATGGTTAGGGGGAGTGGAGATGGATGGTTATGGGGAAGGGGGAGGATGGTTATTTAAGGGGGAGGGGTGGTTGGGGGAGGGAGTTAGATGGTTTGGGGGAGGGGTTAGATGGTTTGGGGAGGGGTAGGTGGCTAGGGGGAGGGGGAGAGGTAGTTTAGGGGAAGGGGGAGTACATGTTTGTGTCAAGTGTATATGTGCTTGTGTATGTGTGCTTGTGTATGTTGTGTGTGCATGTGTGGGAGAGAGAGGGATGGGATTCAGGGGGGGAGGGGGGAGGTGGAGGGAGAGAGAAGGATGAGTGACCCTTAGAAGTGGGGGAGGTGTGTGTGTGTGATGGGATTAGAAGGGGAGGAGAGGGGAAAGAAGGCTGAGGGTAGAGTGACCGCTTGATAATGGAGTCCTTACAGGTGTGTGTGTGTGTGTGCAATGTGTGTGTGTGTGTATGTGCATGTATGTGTATATATGTGTGTGTGTGTACTTGCCTAGGAAGGGTGTGTGTTTATGTGTGTATGTATGTGTCTGTGTGTGTGAGTGTGTTTGAGTGTGTGTGTGTGTGTGTGTGTTGTGTGTGTGTGTGTGTGTGTGTGTGTGTATTTGCCTAGTAGAGGTGTGTGTATGTGTGTATATGTGTGTGTATGTGTGTGTGTGTGTTTGCATGTTTGGTGGAAATTGGTACTAGGGTCTAAAGCTTCTATGAGTGTCTACCCTTGTGTGTGTGTGTGTGTGTGTGTGTGTATGTGTGTGAGGGAGAGATGGTTAGGGGGTTAGGGGAGGGGTTGTTGTGGTTGAAAGATCTGTTATACCTCTCTGTCTTGTAGGCTCAAATTTAGTCTCAGTTGTCTTTCCTAGTAATGCTACTCTCTCCACTTATTGCCCTTTCTGGATTTAAGTATCAGTTACTGCTGGTTATAATCCTATTCCTTGCTCTCATTGAGAGAGGACTTCCTAGCTTTCTAAGTATTCATACTGCTAATACCTACCAGTAGTAATACTATGTTACCCCTACGTTACCCCTCGCTAGTCTGCTCTACACCTCATACTCTCGTCATCACTATCTTCACCTTATCTATGCTATTTCTACCCTAATTTTGGTAATAGCTTGCAGGAGTGAGTGACCAGTATCTAACAGTGATGCAGAGACCAGAATCTGACAACTTGCAACCACAATAGGTGAGTAATACTTGCACTGGCAGCAGTGCGGTGACAAGTTGCTAGATGCTGATGACGTAGTCATTGTACATTGGCCTTCTATCACTATTTTGGAGATCCTTCACCCGTGATGTTTATAACCATACATGCTCATACATCCCGCATTCCTCATGTGATTTCACTTTTCACTTATGATAGTATACACTTTACATTATATACACTTCGCTTTATATGAATAATGGCACGCCACTTGTTGTGACGTCACTGCTTCAGCAGGCCTACTCTGCCACCTTCCCTAGTTATATGTTTTACTTTTCCTTTCTCCTTTTGCTTATTAACGTTTTCCCTCTCACTGTATGGTGCCCCACATATCACTTGTTATCCAAACGCTGGTAATTCTTGAACACCCGCTTCCACACTCACTTTGGTCTTTGTATATTTGAATCTGTGTGGCAACAGGTGCCTACTGCCCCTAAGGGTTTGGCACTTTGAAATATTAATGATTTCAGGCTTCCTCTCGAAGTGTGTGTGTGTATGTGTGTGTGTGTGTGTGTGTGTGTGTGTGTGTATGGTGATGTGTACTTAGCTCATTGGTGACATGTACTTAACCAGTGGTGACGTGTACTTAGCTCAGTGGTGACGTGTACTTAGCTCTGTGAAGACCTGTTTGTGTGCTCTCTGTGAATCTGAACCAGGATGCCCTCTCTTGAGCAACTTTACCAGCAGCTGAGAGAAGAGCTCAGAGTTCCTAAGATGGAGATACGGCGATTAACAGAGGAGAACAAGAGGATTCGTTGTAATACTTTTGTTGTGAGTCCCCAGGTTAAGAGGGGAGCTTGGTCAGTGGCCGGGGAACATGGAACCAAGCTGAAGATCAAGAAAACGGTTGGAGAGGCAGAAACAACGAGAAACCAGAAGACTACCTGGAGTTTACCTGGAGAGAGTTTCGGGGGTCAACGCCCCCGCGGCCCATTCTCGGTGCTACCTGACGAATGTGAGTGTTCTACTGGGAATGCCACAACGAGCACCAAAGAAGCATTGGCAGACGTGAGTAAGACATCCCTAGAAACCCCAACGAAGACCATCGAGAACGTATTGACGAATTCTACAAGTGGTGTAATGCTACCTGGCGAATGTGAGTCGACTACTCGGAGCATCACGATGGACGACGCCAAGGAAGGTAAAAACATTGTTGTTGTTGGGGATAGCCAGATTAGGTACATGGATAGGCATTCTGCTTGAAGGATAGAGTAGGAGGCAGAGAGTGTGTTTTCCTGGGGCTGGGATGAAGGATATTGTTAGCCGTCTGGATGACATCATGAGAGGTAATGGAGCAATCCTATACCTGTCTCAATGCTGGAGGCAACGATGTTGGCAGATGTAGGAGTGAGGACCTGATTAGCAGTGTATAGGTCAGCAATAGAGTTAATTAGGAGGAAGGGTGGGAACCTGTCATATGTGGCATTTTGCCAAGGAGAGGAGTTGGAAATGAATGGTTGTCCAGAGCAATTGATGTCAATTGCTGGCTGGACAAATACTGTAAGGAAAATTGGTAACATTCATTGACAACTGGACCTCTTTCTATGGCAGAAATGACATGTATGCCAGGATGGGGTTCACTTATCTAGGTGTGGGTGGGAGGACTGGCCAACGCAGTGGAGGGAGCTGTTAGGTCTTTAAACTAGGAATAGTTAGTGGTATGGGTTTTGGCGGAAAACTTGAAGTCGCAGGGTAGTAATATGAGTACTAGAGAACTAGTAATAGGCAAAATGAGGTGGATTTGGAAAGCCAGTGCACAATTGACAAGGATAGTAATAGGTTTAGTGGAATAACAGAAAGGAGCAGGAAGGGTAAAGAGAGAGAGGGTCTTTAAATATTTATTACACAAATAGTCGCAGTGCTAGGAATAAGATGGACGAGTTGAGACTAGTTGCTAGTGCAGGTAACATAGATATATTTGCCATTACTGAGACGTGGTTTTAATTAAAAAAGTCGGGACATGCCTGCAGAATGTCACATTCGGGGTTTTAAATGTTCCAAGTAGATAGAAGTATCGGGAAGGGGGGTGGCGTGGCATTGTTGTCCGAGATCGCTTGAAATGTTGCATAAAAACGGGTATTAAGTCTGAAGTAACACATACAGAGTCTGTTTGGATAGAATTTTCAGAGGGGCATGGGAAAAAATTTAAATTTTAGGGGTGATATACCGTCCCCCAAATTTAGATAGGGACCAGGGGAGACTGCTTTTGGGAGGAAATTGTTAGGGCCACAAGGCACGATAATGTAGTAATTCTAGGAGACTTTAACTTTAGTCATATTGATTGGAATTTCTTGACTGGGAATTTAGAATCATACGACTTCTTTAGAAGTAGTTCAGGATTGCTTTTTGAAGCAGTTTGTGAAGAACCTACAAGGGTAATAACCTGCTTGACTTAGTTCTGGCAAACAATGAATCCCTTGTTAATAATTTAAAAATTTTCAGGGAAAGGGGGTTTGTAGAAACCCAAAAAAATTTCAAATTACATTTAGTTTTGAATGGAAAGTATGATGGTGGGGGATAACTCAGTAACAGTCCCTTTTTTTCCCCTTAGAGATTACGAGGGGTTTAGAAAAACACTTATCATTGATGGGTGGAAAACCAAAAAATTTTTGACAAATACATGCTGCCAAAAAAGGGAGCAAAAAAGAAATTAGATCATATAGAAATGCCCAAAATGGATGAAAAATTTGGCTAAAATTATCTACTAGGTAAAAAAGGGAATTTATGGGCCCGTATCAAAAAGGCGAGGGTCATCTTATGAATAAAGTATTTTGACTTTAAGGGGGACTTTAAAAAGGGGATAAGAAAAGCAAAAAAGGGACTATAAAATTTAAAAAGTTGCTAGGGATTCAAAAACAACCCCAAAAAATTTTTTTCCCAGGTCTTTTACAACAAAAGTCAGAGATAAGATTTTCCCTTAAAAATAATAGGGGATCTTACGACAAAGGGGAATAAAATGTGTTTCGTTTTTAAAAAATTTTTTTCTCTGGGTTTTTTTCATGGGAAAGACATAAAATATTCCGGTAATTAATTTTTTATAGGGGATCAAAAGAAGATAAATTATTTTCTTCACAGTCATAGTGAAAGGGTTTGTGAAGCAGATAGACCACTGAAGAAAAATTTAATTTCACCGGGTTTCCTGATGGGGTTTTTTTTAAAGGGGTTTCAAAAGGGAATAAAAAATGAAGTCTGTGAAACCATTAACAATTTTTTTTAATTTATTTTTTCAAACAGGTTGTTTTGGGGATATGGGAAGTGGCTAATGAAATTTCCTTTTTTTAAAACGGGGGACAAGTCGTTCCATCAAATTACCCCCAATGGGCCGGGGACCTCAATTGTAGGAAAAATTTTTAGAGTAAATTTATAGTGAGATTATAAAAAGCCATCTGGGTTTAAGCCGCTTTTTTTAAATGTTTACTCAGATGGATTCAAAGGGGGCCGGGTTTTTGTCTAACAAATTTTAAATTAACTTTTTCAGTAAAGCTTTTGAGGTTTTGACCACGATAAAAAATTTTGATTTTATTTACTTAGTTTTTAGTGGGGCTTTGTTGAGTTCCGCCCCAAAAGGGGAATGTTGAAGAAATTGCAGCTCATGGTTTGGGGGGAAGGGTGTCTCTGGATCGAATCATGTCTCACAGACAGGAAGCGAGAGTGTCCCTAAATGGGGTTAAATCCGAGTGGGGATCAGTAACAAGTGGCGTTCCACAGGGATCAGTCTTGGGCCCGTTGTTGTTTATAATATATATCAATGATCTTGATGAAGGAATTACTAGTGATATGAGCAAATTCGCCGATGACACAAAGATAGGTAGGATAATTGATTCAAACGTAGATGTTAGGGAACTTCAGGAGGATTTAGACAAACTCTACTCTTGGTCAGAAAAGTGGCAGATGCAGTTCAATGTAGATAAATGCAAGGTTCTGAAGCTCGGGAGTGTCCATAACCCTAGCACTTATAAGTTAAATAATGTAGAACTTAGCCATACAGATTGCGAAAAGGACTCGGGGGTTATGGTAAGCTGCAACCTTAAACCAAGACAGCAATGCCTACGTGTACGTAATAAGGCAAATAGATTACTGGGATTTATATCAAGAAGTGTAAGCAACAGAAGTCCAGAGGTCATACTGCAGCTTTATACATCATTAGTAAGGCCTCACCTAGATTATGCAGCTCAATTCTGGTCTCCATATTACAGAATGGACATAAATTCGTTAGAAAACATTCAGCGTAGGATGACTAAATTAATACATAGCATTAGAAATCTTCCTTATGAAGAAAGATTGAAGACTCATAAGTTACATTCACTTGTTAGACGAAGAATGAGGGGAGACCTGATCGAAGTGTATAAGTGGAAGATAGGTATTAATAAAGGGGATATTAACAAGGTCTTGAGGATATCTCTCCAAGAGAGAACCCGCAGTAATGGATTTAAATTAGATAAGTTTAGATTTAGAAAGGACATAGGAAAGTATTGGTTTGGAAATAGGGTAGTTGATGAGTGGAACAGTCTACCTAGTTGGGTTATTGAGGCTAGGACTTTGGGTAGTTTCAAATTTAGGTTGGATAAGTACATGAGTGGGAGGGGTTGGATTTGAGTGGGACTTGCACATCAGAGCTTATTTCTTGGGTAGCATTGAAAATTGGGTTGGTCAAATGCTTGTTAGTGGGATGAATTGTAAAGGACCTGCCTAGTATGGGCCAACAGACCTGCTGCAGTGTTCCTCCTTTCTTATGTTCTTATGTATGTAAGTGTATATATAGGGGGGATTTGTGAGTGAGTGCGAGGGTGTTTCCTGTTTATTTAGGCCGCTAAAGGTTAGTCGGCTGTATACGTAGGCTGTGTGTACGTGTGTGCTTGTGAGAGCATTAGTTTTGGGTTTGAGTGCGTTCATTAACATGTGTGTGCATTTTGCATGCGTATGAGCACTCAGAATATTTGCAAGGTCCACGTGTACATGTGGCTCTCTGGCCTGATGCTGACCCAACCACCTACAGTATCATGTGGGAGTTCGACACGTGGATTAGGTAAGAAATACTCACGTAGGCTGGTATTACGTATAATTATAGATAAGGTGGATAACGCCCTTACAGCCGTGACCTGCCTCCTTGCTCACTCTCGTATAACTGACTGACTGCCTGGCCGCCCAGTACCCATATGTGAGAGGGTCTTATGCCAGGTCAGCACAATATGAATATATGAATAGACAGTGACTCAGGCAGAGACAGTTGGCCGTGAGTCAACTGTCTATTCATATATTCATATTGTGCTGACCTGGCATAAGACCCTCTCACATATGGGTACTGGGCGGCCAGGCAGTCAGTCAGTTATACGAGAGTGAGCAAGGAGGCAGGTCACGGCTGTAAGGGCGTTATCCACCTTATCTGTAATTATACGTAATACCAGCCTACGTGAGTATTTCTTACCTAATCCACGTGTCGAACTCCCACATGATAAATGGTGGCACCGGTGTGGAGCGTGGATTTAAGTTTTTACGGATAATTTAAGACGTTACAAGACTGGTTGTGAGTAGCCGGCAGGGTCAAAGGTGAACCGTCACCCACCAGCTACTCCCCTCACAACCTCCAGCCTGCAAGCCTGTTGCAGCCGTTTCAAGCTTCCTGGCTTAGTTCGTGTGCTGATTGCTTCAATCTCCGAGGGGTTGACCCGGATTTTGCAATTAAGCCAGTCAGTAAGCCAGACTGTGGAAGTGAACACCAGTCAGCCTATCATCCAGCCTGTCTCCTGTCATCCAACTGCTCCTCCGTGCTTTGTGCATCGTTACACGTCTTCCAGCCAGCCATTCTCGTGGGGTAAGCCAGTCAGCCAACCCAGCTTCTAACCCAGCTGAGAGAGAGAAGTAAGCCACGCAGTAAGAAGTAAGCCAAGTTCCTCTGAAGTATTGTCTATATCGCTTTGTGCTCCCTGTTGGATGCTAAGAGTGGTTTTCACCATTCCTGTGGCATAGAGTGGCTTATCAAGCCACCTTCGTGGGTAGAGTGGCGGGCGTCGCGCGCCAGCGAGTTGTCTCACCCACCATACTCTCTCCCTCCACACATCAACCACCACCACCAGCCACCCACCTCATCTACCTGTGGTTGTTTGCACCCTTGTACCGGGTCCTAATACTGTTTTGGCTCACATAATTGGTCAAGAGATTGTAGGTGAGCGCCAACGATAAAACCCAATTATGGGAGTCCATCGAGTGAGCGCATTTCTTCCGACAACAGTGGGTGTAGGAGGCATCAGTCGTCACCGTCGCAGGAACACCCCCTTCCTACTACCTACCCTCATCACATCACCCAGACATCACCGACTAACCTACAGACTTCAAGTGATACTTTAGAGACATTTTTCTAGCATTTTAAAGAACATTTGCGTGTGTTAGACATTTTATAGTAAATTTCTTTCTTGTGTACTGTAAACCTTTGTGTTTTTCAGTGTTTTTCACTTATCTTATATTTTTTTTTAATCTGTGGTTTTGGGTTGTTTTTAATGCTAACTCGGCTGTAGTAAGTAATTATTGTGTAGTGTACCATCCAGGTCCACTCTCTGTGTGAAGTGATTCATTTTTTTTTATTGTATTCTTTCTGCGTTGTAATTCCATCCAGTAATTTTCATTGTATATTCATGCAATGATTAATATTCCCCCCCCCCCCACCCCAGTATACTAAATTATCCATTTTATTTCTATGTGTGTCTTTTTTAGTATGCCACAGCAGTGTCCTCCATTCCTTTCCCTCTAATTTTTCGCAGACTGGATTACCATTATTTTTTGCCCAGCAAATTTTTTGTCGTATCAGTCACAGCAAGATTTGTTTGTAAGAATATACCTAATAATGTTGTGTGCCCCGCCACTGTAAGTGTTAATTTATTACCCGTTTTGTTTCCTTTGTTTTATTTTAATTCATATTTTTATATTTCTTGAGACAAATTCACTCTTGATGCAATTCCATTACTTTTAACGTAAAGTGTTTTCTCCCTTACTCTGTTTGGAGTAAATTGTTTTTTGTCTAATTTTTTACAATTAAGATTAAAAGTGTTCAATCAGTTTTTTTTTTTCATCTTGTTAATTTTATAATCATTAACCTGAGTTTTTTTTTTTTTTTTTTTTTTTTTCCCTGTGACACATTTATTACTGCAGTGAATTTATTTTGTTGCACTTGTTCCGCAGTGAAATTATTTTTCCCATTTATTTATTGGTGAAAATTTTTATTGAATTATATTTTAAATCTCGATTTATGCATTCTTCGGAAAATAAATACTTAAATTTCCCAGTTAAACAATTTAGGGTGTAATTTTATTTTTAATTTAATACTTTTAATTACATTGATTTAAAAATTTTAATTAATTAATTTCTTTAATTAGCAAGATAAAGACAGCTCATTTTGCATTTAATTCAGTCTCCATTAATATTTTTTATTTTACTTGTATATTTCATGTAAATTTTTTTTTTAAATATCTTGAGACCAATAGTCCTTCACCTTGAGTTGTCCTTTCTACCTCGTGCAGTGGTAATCTTAGACATTTTTTTTTTTTTTACCCTAACTCTGCAGAATTAGTTCATATCTTTTTATTTAAAATTCTAGAATTTTATATCATTATTTATTGTTCATTTATTTTTTTTGCCTTATTTTGTTCTCTGTGCTACTTATGCCATATGTCCCTCAACATACCGTCAAGTGATACTTTTAGTGAATGTGACAACCAGACCTCTCAGCTACAGTTGCCCCCCTGTCATCAGTCCTCACAGTTCCTTAGCGACTGACAGACCGACCCAGACACGAATTCTATAGTTTTAACTCGTTGATTCCCTTGATGCGTTACCCTATATTCAATGGCCATGGTACATAAGGCTGAAGCATGGTTTGCGGCCAATTCGTTCTCGTGCTATGCCTAGTTAAAGGTCGCCTTCCTTCAGCAGGAAAGTCTTATTTCAGACTTGCTAAATAAGCTCTTGTATTCGATCCCCTGCTGCTGTTCACGTTTGTTGATCTCCTTGATATGCGAGACTTCAGGAATCTTACTAAGTGGTCACAATATGAGGAACGTGATTCGTTTCTTTTCCTTGTCCCATGTAAAAAACAGCTGATCCATATGTCCTCTTAGGGAACTAGTGAATGGCTACAGAAAAAAAACAAAACCAAACCCATGAGTAATGAATTCGTTGGAGTTGCATTTGCTGTAAATAAGACAAACTTTTATCATCATTTTATCAATGCTGTCCAATCATCATCTTTTGGTTTTTTTTTCTGTTTTTTTCTTTTGGTCTTTTTTTTTTTTTTTTTCCCTGACGAGGGGGGATAAACCCATTCCACACATCGTTTGCTAAAATGCAGCTTTTGGAGCAATTAAAAAAAGAACTAATCCAAACCATGCTTCTGTGTGTGCTTATGAAGGCTCATTCCTCCCAAACTGTGACGATGGAACCACTTACCAGAGCCTTAAATCTATGTAATGTCCTTGTGCCCCCAGGGTAACTTTCCCTTGTATCAAAAGTAAGTCCACATAATGCCTCAGTCTGCCAACCACACCTCTTGTTTGCGGCACCATCAGAGACAAATCTGGTCGTCAACCATCTCAGAGATCACCAAGACAGTGTAAGAGTCGTTAAAACACCTCGTAGTATTCATAGTACAATTCAGTAACCATAGAAGGAGGCGACTTTTGTTATAACTGTGGTTTCCGTGGCCTAATTGCAATTAATTGTCCTGATAGTTACCCTAAGAGACGTCGTACTGATGATGAGTACCCAGATCTTCCCTACTGTACTTATCATAGAATACATGGACATGACAACATCTGAGTGCAATGCTCTCTATAACCTTCAGTACGTCTAGGTCTTTCCGTGGTCGTTCCAACCGCAGAACCCGTAGAGGAAACAGATATCGTGATGGACTGATTACATCGTCTTCACATCTCTACTGTTCCTGCCTACTTTCTGTATTCGACTGAAGAAGCCTAATGTGTAGGCGAAACGTTTCGGAATAAAGTTGTCTAACTGTTGCATATGTGTCTTACCTAACAACCTGTCGGTATTGTATACCATTTTGATGTTCAAAACAAGCCAGATTGAAATACTATTGGCCTCGTATGGCAACTGATATTTCTGAGTATGTTAAGAAATGTAGTGTCTGCATGCAACATAAAGGCAATGCTAATGGTCCTAATCCAATCCAAGTGTATCCAACTACTAGCGAACCTTGGGAAAGAGTTGCGCTAGATTTGTTAACTAATTTCCAATGTTCCCTCCAAGGTAACAAACATCTGTGTGTTATGGTAGACCATTTCACCAGATATTGTGAGTTAGTTCCTATGCAGATAAGACTGCCGAACAGTAGCTAAGCGTTTAAAGAACGCATTATCGCAGGCATACCACCCCTAAGTCACAGTAAAGATAAGGAGGTGAATTCTGTAAATGAAATTCTTAAAATTGTTGTGTACCTGTACAAGACCTAAATCCACCATTGTTCTCATCATCCTGCCAGCAATGGGTTAGTCGAACGAACCAATAAGAAAGTACTTGATGTTCTTGAGAGCCCACTATCAATCCCAAACAGTGAAACTTGGATGAAGTTATACCTGATGTGCAGTGTGCTATAAATTCTGCTTACAATGTTTTCGATAGGTGACACTCCACATTATGCATTGTATGGTGTAGAAAAACGTTGCCTTTATGAGTTGTTATATTCTAATCCGAAACCAATTACAACCCTGAGATTTCATAGCAACTCGGTACCAGCTTAGCTCAAGTTTTGGTTGGGTGGTTTTGCCGTGATACCTTCATAAATCTAAGCTGAATTTACAAGAGTCGCAAACACTCGAGCAAAAGCATCCAAAATCACAAAGTAGGTTCGAGAGTTAATGCTGATTAACTTTAACAAAATGTCTGCAATGCCAAAGCTTGATCAAAAGTTTGTTGGCCCTTATCGAGTAGTTGAACATATGCACTGGTAATAAGTATAAGGTAGAGAGATTAGTACTGTCAGTATAAAGAATCGCATTTAGATCATATGAAGTTACAATGTGATGATAAAGATGTTTTCCAACCCAGACTAATGTGACAACTCTGACAATCCTCCTGATACCTGTACTCTCTTCCTCTGATACTCCATCAGACGATCAACCTGAATGTCGTTATCCCCTATACACGACAGGTATTGAAATCCTCAAGTATCCTTTGTAACTTCCAATTCAATTTGCCTCAAATACAGCATGAGTTAGCCATGCTACAGAGTTTGATCCTCCAGAGATGACCTCCCATTCTGCATATGTCAATCTCACCCTAGCAGAGTTGGGGTTAATGTAAATAACCTGTATAGATGAATAATTACAGAACAACTTATTCAGTATTCCAAGAATTTTTTTTTTGTTTCATGATCTCTCCGCATTCGAAGTTAACAGTCATAATTTGAGTGCACCGAATCTTGCCTTTCTGTTAAACACCTTTCTTTGTATATATTCCTTCCTCAGAATCCGTAGATCACTGAATACAGACGATCGATCAACATTTTTTTTTATCACTTTAATCGCACGTTGAGTTCAATGTTCAGTTGTTGAGTTTAAGTTGTGCTTATATTATGACCTTGTATTGCCATTACAGTTTCAGTCACGTAAGCTTCCATTCCAATGTTCTACTTATGTATGTTATAATGTTTAATGTTTGTACTTTATGACATTGTATAGAATCAGCCCAAGCCGTATACCTGCCATCTCTAGTTTGTATTAGTTGTATGTCGGGACGACATACGTTAGCGTCGCCGAGCTCTCAGTAGTAGTAACCAGTTACCAGTAACCACTGTGCCAGTTGACTCACGACCAACCACTCTGCCTGAGTCACTGTCTATTCATATATTCATATTGTGCTGACCTGGCATTCAAAGACCCTCTCACATATGGGTACTGGGCGGCCAGGCAGTCAGTGATACGAGAGTGAGCAAGGAGGCAGGTCACGGCTGTAAGGGCGCAACCCACCTTGTCTGTAATTATACGTAATACCAGCCTACGTGAGTATTTCTTACCTAATCCACGTGTCGAACTCCCACATGATAACAGTCCTACATGCTAGATCCTTCTATTTTCATCCTTCTTCCTAGAATACCTACTTCCTAGATTCCTAGCTACCTAGTGTGTGTGTGTGAGAGAGTGCCCGGAAAATAACCCTCCTCACTTACGCCTCCTTAGCCATTCTACCTGTCAATGATACTAAGTCTACTCTCTGCTTCTACAAGTGCCTGAAGAAACACATGAGTACGTGGGTACTCTCGTGTGCACGTTTGTTCGTGTGAACTGGAGGAGCCCCTCACTAACCTGCTGTCATGCCCTGAGTTAAATTACCTACACCTTAGAAAATGCTATTAAGTACTAGTAAATGCTATTAAGTACTAGTAAATGCTATTTAATTCTGATACGTTTCAGGAGTGTGATCCTTAGTTTCCAGAATGCAGAGACGGGTGCTATTGCAACCCCATGGAACCGTAACTAGGTGAATATTACATGCGTCTGGCAGAGAAGTGGTGGTCTCGTTGTTGCTTGCTGACGCTCCCTTGCTGTGAGACTGTCTTACTCTCCGGTCTTCTTGATCCTTTGCAAGCACTTTTCTCATATGATAAGTTGCACTAATCTTTATATTCATTGTCTGCATCGCTCTTGGCCAGTGCAGACCTCCAGCGCAAAAGCACTTCAGTTCCTGACAGCAGTAGTGTAGGTGGTGCTTGTCGCGCCTCTGTCGTCAGACCAGAGAACTACTATTAGCAACATGGCGTGCAGTTACAGACAGGATTAACACTGTCGTGTGAACTTCCAGTGGGCAATAACTCAGCTTCAGCCGGAGGTATTACTACCTAAAATCTCAGAGACACGTATGGCATTCAGGATGGAGATGTTGTACGGCTAGCATTGAACGGTGCACGTAGATTTTTTGTGAAACGGCTCTCAGAACGGTTTTATGAGTCGTTGGTCACCGTTTTTCAGGACGTAAGTAGCTTGATGCAACACCAGCTATGCGTGTGGAGATGATCGATGTATCCTGGGGGGGGGGGGGGACATTATACAAGGATTATAACTGCGTAATGTCCCCTTTGAGGTGGATGAGACAGATACAGAAAGTATTTGAGAATACGGAACTGTTCATTTGGCCCAGCATGGTAAGTGGGTGTCGGGTGCCTACACAGTATGCCGGAGGGCACTTTTAACCTGAAAATGTCATTGCGCACCCCGTACCGTCTACGTGTACAAAAGAATTCAAGGACACAGTCATGGTGTCATACGCGGGGCAAAGGCGTACCTGCCGACTATGTTGGGGAATATGATCACATGCGGCGAGTGTGGGAAGCGGCAACGAGCTCCTGGCCCAGGGTGAGACATCCACTCACACCGGGGGAGCAGGTTTTGTTGATCAACGACGTGAAGGAGGGCGTGGTCGTCTATGAGCGAGATAGTGGATTGAGGTGTATAAGGCTGGGGAGAGTGTGAGGCCCTTGACCAGTACCTGGTCAGACACACTTCCAGTGATCGGGTTGAGCAAAAAGTACAGGAGAAGTTGTTGGAACTTGAGGAGAATTAGCCGAGGTCTGAAGTCCTTGTCACACCTGAGGAGGTGGCTGCGCCTGGCAGGGGGAGAAAGACGAGATGAGGATGTGGGGCATCAACAACAGAACTATTCGGACGACGTTAAGTGACAGCGGTGAATGAGGTGTCACCGAGATCTTTGCCACTGTATACAGTGAGGTAGAGGTTCATGTGAGGCATCCCCAGACCATGCCATGGAGGATGCGCCTGTCACAAGAAAGAGAGCCGCTGCACGGGAATTCAAGATGATGTCCCTAACGCCGCGCAGGGGCGGGTCGGGGGGGGGATGCAAATATGGGCAAAGGTGACGGTAGTGGTGGCCATGACAGGAGGCACCGAAAGAAGGGGGGGAGAGAGGAAGTGGTGGCAGGTGACAAGTGGTCCCACATGGTTCGGTGGCAATCGAAGAGTGAAGAAGAGGAGCAGGGTGGAAACTTTAATAGGCCCTCCGGTGTAGGAAAAACAAGTTAAAACGTTAATGTTTGTGTAATAGTGTAAAAGAGAGAATGGTTTCGAATGTTTCTGAATAAATTTAGAGTGGATGTTGTGTTCCTACAAGGAGCACAATTTTTAAGGAGGGTAGGGGTGTTGGAATGGAGGGGTTTCAGTGGTAACCCTTGCATCTGCCCGTTTGAAAGGCGGGGTGGGTAATTAATTAGGAGGCTAGCCCTTTGTTTGCAGAGAATGAGGGGGGGAGGGGGGAAGGGTTCGCGTAATGGTTTGTGGATGGGAAAACGTGTGGCTTTTATTAGCGAATAATGCGCCTGCAGAGAATAACGTACAGGTGAATTCAGGAGTTTGTGTGCGAGGTACCTGTGTTTTTTTCCGTGCATTACCGGAGTGGCAATAGGTAGGAGGATTGGAACTGTCGTCATTAGGAGGTCTGATGTGGAACCGAAAGGGGCAGGGTTATCGTCGGTGGCCCTACGAATTTAATTGAGGGATATTAGGTTAAGAGACGCATTCGAGGGGGGGCGTGGAGACAGAGCATACATTTGTAGGAGAGGGTATGCAGCGAGGTTAGATATAGAGTGTATCTTTCTCACGGGGTTGTAGTAGAGGTTCAAAACTGTTGAAGTAGCTGGTCGATCATAGAGCAGTGTTGGTGGAGGTTGGGGTGGAGGTGCTTGCGGAAATATACAGGAGTTACTGGAAATTAAATATAGAGTGCAGGTGGTGAGGTGGGGGGGGGGAGAGGATTTTCTGTCCTATGGGAAGGAGCTGAGCGAGGAGGCACAGGGAGTGGAAGATGTCGTCAAATTTGGTGGGATTGTGTATTGCCAAGGAAAGGATTAGGAATATGTGGGGGTGGGCTAAACGTATAAATGTATTTTAAATAATGGGCTTTCAATTTATCTGAGGACAGGTTAAGGGCGTATATGGGAAGGGGCTGTGGGGGGCAACTATCCTATGGATGAAATTTGTCGAGTGCAAGGGGAGCCTGAGGGAGTTACAAAAGAAGGTTTCCAGCGGTAAGGTTGCAGGCAGGGGTAGAGGAGGTTGCTTTGGGGAGACAAACCATCGGCGGTGTGATGCGACGTCAAAAACAAAACAGCAGTTTACAGCTATTCCGAGGTTAGAGGTACACGAGATGGCGGGGGGTATAAATGGGTCAGGAGACACTAACTACAAAAGGAATGTGTGCGTATCGGATAAATGGATGAAGGGTATTGACAAGTGGGAAGGTGGAAAATGTGATTTAGAGAAGGTGTTGAGTATTGTGACGTGTAATATAGGGAATAGTGTAGAAAGGGCTTTAGGGGGTAATAACAGAGGGAGGAAATGGAGTTTGGCTTTAAGGGGAATGAGGAAAGGCAAAGTCACCGGGAATAGCCGTCTCCCGGCTGAATTTTATTCCACATTGGAGGTATAAGGGGTTTCATGGGTAGGTAATTTAATCAGATGAAGGAGTAGGGTGGTGATGGGGGACAATCAAGCAACAGCAGTTGTAGTGTTGGTCCCGAAGGGTAAGGATTAGCTGTTACGAACATAGTCGTTGTCCCCTGAGTTATAGTCTTTTGTAACAGAACCTTAGTACGTCTAGGTACTCACTTCAGAGGAAAAGGAATTTTCTTAGTTTCAATTTAATTTATTAATAATCATAATAATCACTTAAATTCACCTTCTCATATTTTGCACTATGAGTAGAATACTTTTTCCATTCCTCATTAAAACAACACAGTACTGGGTTTAGTATTTACAATGGCTCTGAGTGAGTCACGAAATATTAGTATAGGCACATGCACAGGCGTTGCCTAAAAACTCTAACACATTAATAGATTTCTTATGATAGGGTTCACTTTACCAATAAGTCCTCATACACTACGGAGGCTTGCTCACTTGGCTTCACTTTCTCTAAGAGCTTCTCAACCGCCTTCTCCAACCGAGATAAGTCTTAGCAGTAAGCTCCCGAAAATTCCTGGGATTTCCTAGGGAGGCAAATGGTGGTTTAGAGGTGGATACTTCCCTCGACCCTTCCTGGTCCAAAGGAAGGTATGAACTGAACTCTGTGAGGCTTTACCAGCCCACTTTGTCTCGGTCGGAACAGGGGTTGAGCAGCTCGAAACACCTACTGGTGCTTGGCCAGGTCACCAGCAGTTGACACTAATTAAACGACCTACCTAAATACAAAGCTAAGTAATACGACCAGATAATATTATAAAGTCGAGTAAATCCATTTTAGCTACTAATGGAATTACTCCTGAATATAATATTAAATGAAATAGCAAAAATAACATGTAAAAGTATACCATCGTGATAAGAAACAAAAGGGTGTAACAGTAGCACACCCTCAAGGAGTACCATGCCATATCTCTGTTATGTGCTGATTATAAGTTGTTCGCTAAAGTCTTGGGTAATCGGTTAAAATGTGTGGTAGGGAGAGTGGTTTCGAAAACGCAGTATGGTTTGCCTGGAAGGTCGATGATTGAGGGTCATGGAATACTGAGATGTTTTGTGGAGTCAAAAGGGGGGGAGAGGGAGGGCGGCGTTGTTGGCTTTAGACTGGCAGGGGGCCTATGACAGGGTGGACAGAGGAGCATTGGGAGCTATACTTAGGAGGCAGGGTTATGGGGAAGAAATAGTTAATTGGGTAACCACGTTGTACAATGGAGCCAAGATGAGGGTACAGATTAATGGATGCTTGGGGGAGGAGATTGTAATGGGTAGGGGACTTAGGCAGGGGTGTCCATGTCACAAATGTTGTTTGCGTGCATTCAGGACCCCTTCTATAGAATGGTTGAACGTTGTGTATGTGACACGAGTGGAGGTATGAGGGGGAGGGTAGGGAAAGTGTGGCCGGGAATAATAGGATACGTAGACGATACAACAGTCCTGGTAAGAGATAAGATAAGATTTCGTTCGGATTTTTAACCCCGGAGGGTTAGCCACCCAGGATAACCCAAGAAAGTCAGTGCGTCATCGAGGACTGTCTAACTTATTTCCATTGGGGTCCTTAATCTTGTCCCCCAGGATGCGACCCACACCAGTCGACTAACACCCAGGTACCTATTTGCTGCTAGGTGAACAGGACAACAGGTGTAAGGAAACGTGTCAAATGTTTCCACCCGCCGGGAATCGAACCCGGGCCCTCCGTGTGTGAAGCGGGAGCTTTAGCCACCAGACCACCGGGCCACCACCGAGAGGGGATGGCGTTGTGTGTTTTGGATGATGATGTGCAACAGTTCGGAAATGCAACAGGGATGCAGGTAAATAGAGAGAAGTCAATGATCATGGGGTTGGGTGATTGGGTGGAGGGGGGGGGAGATGTAACGTTGTGAGAAAACAAACGATGTCTTTAAAAATTTGTGGTATCACCTATAAGGGTGATTTGGACGCTGCTCGAGAGGAAAACTCGAATAGATTAATGGAAAGGATTCAGGGCGTCTGGGTGCATTGCGACCTCATCATCTGACTCTCGTGCAACGAGTGATTGTTATAAAGTATTATTGTATAGTAAGGTTTGGCACGTAGCAGCCGTGTTCCATTAACAGGGACGGCGATTGTGGGAATTCTGAGACGAGTGTTTAATTTTTTGTGGGGTTCAAGGTGCGATTGGCTGAGGAGAGAGGTTGTAATGTTACCTGTGCGCCAGGGTGGGGTTGGGGTTGATGGATCTGAGAAGGAGGATTAAATGTGTGTTTCTTAAATGGGAGGTTTTGCGCGAAGGTGTGAGTGGAGGGCAGCTGGGAAAAGTATTATGATAGGTTGGGTAAGTTGTATGGTGGTGTGGAGTTGAGGGAATGTGAAACTATTTTGAGGGCTTTGATGTTGGTTAGAGAACCCAGGAAAATTCGAGTAGGGGTTTTTTGTGTAAGCTGCTTGCAGACAGGATTGTTGTACCAGTTGAGGGATTGTTCCCCATGTACGCATGGACGAGTATTTGGTATAGGTTTAGCAAGTTGAAGTTAAAGCCTAGGGTAAGGGAGGTAATGTATCGTTTTTTGCATGGCATACTACCGTCGGGGGAGGTTTTAAGAACCAGAGGGGTAATTGTGGGCGGAAGGTGTGGAATCTGTGGGGGAGATGAGACGGCTTTCCATGCAGTATATTTTGTGGGGGACTGGAGGGTGTTAGGTATTGGTTAAGTAGGGTAGTACAGGGGGTGGGGGCCGACGGGTGTCGGTTCTGCGTGCAATAAGCCTAGATGTGGGAGGGTTTGATGAGAGTGTCATAAGAGCTTTGGATTATATAATAGTGGATTATATATATATTCGTGGGTGATGAGGGGGAGGGGGAATTGTGAGGTGCGGAGGCGGGTACTAGCGGTAACAGTTTATCGTACGATGTGTCGTAATAGAGAACTGTATGGGAGGAGGTGGGGAGAAGGATTTTTCGGAAGGGTATAGAATGTTAACGTTAGGGTTTCTCATCAATCTACGACTTGGGCTGAGTGAGTAAGGGGGAGGGGGTGTTTGGGGATTACATACGGAAGGGGAATTTCAGGGGAACACAGCGGGGTCGCCTCCTGGGGAGGGTGAGAGTAAGGTGTATGAGGGTATATGAAGGTGTAGATGAGTGGCATACGTGTATGTAGCATGCAAGTGGGCACAGAAAGCAAAGGTGATATCAAGTAATTACGTAGTACCGAATGGAGAATTCTGGTTTTGATGTGTCAGGGTCGTCATGACCTTCTTCGTGTATTAAGTGTGAATGGTGTCAAGATTATAGTTTTAAGACCGTGAAGAGCTTTAGGGCTTATGTAGAGTGTGCGTTTATAGCCTTTATTGGGCATATTTCATGTGCGATAATTGTATCGCAATGAGAGGTTATTTAAATTATGTTTGTGTTTAGTGTTGTGGGTGGTATAAACCTTGGTAATAAATACCGACAAGTTGGTTTGGAGAGACACGTAAGCGAGCACTGTGGCATGTTTGTTGGAGGGCGTTTCGGTCCTGGGACCTTGATCACTTCTGTGAAGTGATCAAGGTCCCAGGACCGAGGCGTTTTCTGGTGGATGTGTTGTGGTGTTTGCTTGCGTGTCTTTCTAGACCAGTGTTGTGGGTTTTTAGCGAGTGTACTGTCTTTATTTTAGCTTTATATAATGTGCTCATCCAGTTGCTGCGAGATGGAACGCTAATGACTTCCATAAATTTGTAATGCCTCGTTAAAAGTTTGTAATGGGACAGTATGGTTTAGTCTCAGATTTTATATAATGTGCTCAGGCGTTGGAAGAGGCTGTAGTAATATTTAGTAATATTTGTTAATATTTATATAGTATAAGTGTGAGGCTTAGGATTTGATTTTCAGTGCTTAAAGAGAGATTGTAGTGAGGCACGTATGTATGTGCTTAGGTACTTCTTATTGTATAGGGGTTAATTTTGGGAAGAGCATGTAATTGTTTTTAACTGAGATTGTGATGTAGGTTATTACTCTGATTATCTCCTGTGAAGGTTGTGAACCTTTGTCATATGTCCGTCATAGTATGTTAACTATACCAATCTGAAAGTTGTACATAGTTTATATTTTATATAGTTTATATAGTTATAGTTTATATTGTTTATCATAGTATGTTACATGGAAAATTTTTGTGAGTGTATATGGGTAACCTCTTTTATGTCAATTACAATGTGTTGTTAATCATTGGTTAGTGTTATGTTGTGTAGGATTGAGGATCCTACTGTACCCATTTTATATCTTTATTTAATATCAAGCTGTAAAGTTTTTAAATAAAAATATAAAAAAAAAATCTTTATATATATATTATATATATATATATATATATATATATTATATAATATATATATATATATATATATATATATATATATATATATTTATATATATATATATATATATATATATATATATATATATTATAATAATATATATATATATATTGTTGTCCACATGCCCCTCAAGTGCTGTCACTTTTTTATTGGTAAGTTCACTTGTTTCCTTATTTATGACACAGCCTGACTATGGCAGTACCACTTCCAGGAAGCCTACGGCATGCCAACCCTTACTGATACTTTGTGTGTACTCACATAGTTGTGCTCACCTAGTTGTGGTTGAAGAGGTCGATTCACAGCTCCTGGCCCCGCCTCTGCACTGTCCGCTACTAGTGTATGTGTGGGGGGGGAAGAGTCTACCTGAATTTTTTTCAGAGAGGAGGAGGAAGGAGGCAGTATGAAGGGCTGTCAGTTCTTGCCTCAGCGACAGCTATAAATATTGGAAGTCGGAAGTTTACAGTCGTGGAGAGCATCCGGAGCCTCGAAGTCATGGTTACGACGAACCATTATGGAATAACCATAAAGATACTGTCATTTCATTCGGTTTTACGCCGGGTTTTTTTCTCTCTCAGATTAACGATTAGTTGACTTTTATTCGACTCACTGGTGATGTATCGCCCGTGTGCCGGTCTTATGGACGATACGGTGAGTCGGGCGGCCAGCACTTGGTCAGGTTTAAAGCCACTGACTGTAGCTAGTAACCGAGTGAGTGACCGCGGGTTTAACATGCTTGTCCGTGACCTGAGTATAACATTTCTCAGCAGTCAAGATCACTAAGCTAAGAACAATAAGACAGTTGCTTATCCAGGTCTCGCTAACCAAGTGCAAGGAAAAAAAAGAGCTGTTGGACATTTCCTTGGGGAAAAGAAGGATGGAAAATAAGAATAACCAGGAAAATTAGAGTAATGAAAGTCAAACGACAGAAATAATTTTTAAAACGAGACCTTTAGTAAATAATGCTAACCTGAAAGAACAAAAATACGAACTAAGGAAGCTAATTCAAATATAAATATAATTTCTCATCCATGCAGGTACTGAACGAGTAGACACTGAGGTACGATATTGCTGACGCAGCCAGGAGAGATGAAGCCCAGTATGATAATACATTCAGAAAAATCCCCTTCCCTTACAGGTCTTCTCGGGTGACCAAACCATGGACTGAAGAGAACTGCTAAAAAAAAGTTGAATACCAAAGAATCAGACAGATCTTGACAAAGAATGGAGCACTACTTTGAGCCTTCAAGGAATAATAATAATAATAATAATAATGATAAAAAAATAATAATAATAATAATAATAATAATAATAATAATAATAATAATAATAATAATAATAATAATAATAATAATAAAAGAATGTTCTGATGCATCCAACTTTTACACAGACTTGCGGAAACGAGATGTCAAAACACTCCTCCACCTGAGACAGAAAAATGAGGAGAAAGTAATAGATACCCACTAAGAATGGAGAAAATAACGTTGGATAGAGACACAGAAGAGGTAAAGAATCTGTCCAGGTAATGGCCATATTTTTTAAGTCTGGGGAACTGAAAACCCTGACAACATTACCACAGTCACTGGGGAAGCTAAAAAGCTCTCACAACACAACGACAGTCACCAGATTAG
>NW_026467360.1:0-12630 GCF_026875155.1 Cherax quadricarinatus
AGGGAGGTGAGACAAGGTTGTTTGGGAGGGCAGGTCCTTCTAAAAACCCAGCCGTTCCACAAAAGGGGTTGTCGAATTTGAGGGTCTGTACCAAGATACCCTTTGTTGCAGTCTGACAGAATGAACTTTAAAATGGTAAAAAATACCGACAGATTTTGGGTAAACACATATGCAACATTTAGGTACTTAATTTCGCCTACTGTGTAGGCGAAACGTTTCGAAATAAAGAACCTAACTTTTGCATATTGCTTCCCTAACCATACTCCCTTTTTGATCAAAAGAACATAACAAAAAAAAAGGGAACACTGCAGCAGGCCTACTGGCCCAGCGAGGCAAGCCCCAAATCGGCTTAAACCAATCCCCAACCTAGTCGGTTGGTCACATTCACAAAAAGGAAGGGA
Source organism: Cherax quadricarinatus (assembly GCF_026875155.1). Classification (NCBI taxonomy): domain Eukaryota; kingdom Metazoa; phylum Arthropoda; class Malacostraca; order Decapoda; family Parastacidae; genus Cherax; species Cherax quadricarinatus. The sequence goes on from NW_026467360.1 coordinate 402, forward strand.
GCACATCGCCTATAGCACAAGCTAATCGGGTCCAACTCACACCACCCACACCCCCTCAGTATTTTTAAACCCCTTTTTTTAAAACTACACAACTTTTAGCCTCAATAACTGATTTGGAAGTTTGTTCCACTCATCACAACTCTATTCCCAAACCGTGCTTTCCACATCCTTCCTGAATCTGAATTTTCCAACTAAAGCCATTGCGCGACCTGTCTAGGCTAGCTATTTTTAGCACGCATTTCACCCCTTTATTTTTTCCTGTCTTCCCATTTATACACCTAAATCATACCCCCCTAAATCTACCCCTTTCTAGAGATGCAGATTCAGGGCCCCTCAGTCTATCCTCAAGGAAAATTTCGATACATGGATCAACTTTGTCATCCTCCTTTGATCTTTCCAGGTTTTATATCCATTTGTAATAGGGTTACCAAACTGTGCAGAAAAATTTCAAAATAGGCCTAACCAAGGATATATGAGTTAAGAACAACCAGAGGACTCCTATTATTTATCCCTCTTGATATAAACCCAAAGGATTATGTCACTTAAATTGCGAAACTTATCCAGTTGCTTGGTTTTGATTTCTGCTAACCCCGAACTCCCAAATCCTTTTCCCAATTGTAATATTAAGACTTTATTTAGTTTATAGTGGCAAGTTTTTTTTGCCCGTCCAATGTTTAGAACTTTTTTCATTTTTTCTTAATTAAAATGTACGCCCCTTCTCAACCACTGCATCAGTCTATTTTAAATCTTCCTATGCCTAATTCCCCGTCAAAATGAATTCGACGGCCCATTTTGGTGTCATCGGCAAACTTGCTAATTTCCCCACTTTTTCCCTGTCATTATGTAATTGTGAACAACAGGGGGGCCCCAAAACTGCCCCTGGGAACACCCCTTGTGATTTCCCCCATTCTGTTTCTCCCTATTATGCAAACCTCTATCTTGGGAAAAAATTTCTCCTCCTATTCCATTGCCTTAATTTTCCTCAGTCGCTCTGATGTGGGGCCCCCTCAAAAGCCTTACTGAAAGACAGTATACAAATACCGAAAGAAAAAGTTAAGACACTTGTGCAACTCTGGTTACTTTACAAAAAAGATAACCAATGTTGCACAAGTGTCTTAATTTTCATCAGCCTTACCGAAGTCCATATAACAATATCAATTTTTTACCAGATCCCCTCCTCAAATGCCTTAGGAAAAAAATTTTAAAAATTCCTAAGGCAGGAACGCCCTCTCGTAAAACCATGCTGAATTCGTTGATTAATTTTGTTTTTTCAAGGTGGCTCGAACTGCCTCGGCAATTATTGTTTCCAAAAATTTTTCCCCAGGAAAGGTTTATGGTCTTAGTTCGAAGCTAAGGACCTTTCACCTGTTTTGAAAATGGGTAAAACATTTCCATTTTCCATTTATCAGGATTGCATTTGTAGTGATATGGAAAGTTTTTGCTAAGCCCTCTTTACATCCTTAGAACCCTTCATATATTTTTATCGGGGCCTGCGAATTTGTTAGGTTTTAATTTAATAATTGGACCCTAATATGCATATTTAACTACCGTCCCCTGTTCTACTAATTTTTTTATTTCTGGAATATTTCTATATCTTCCGTGTAAAAACGAGAGGAATATGTGTTAAAAAAATTTCAAACTTTTCCTTTATACAATGTCGGGAACTGACCCGAGTAACTTCTGAGGGGCCTACTGTCCAAATCTTACTTCGTAACCTGAAAAAACTCTTCTGAGTTTCTTCCCATTCTTTTTTTTTTGCTTTCTTTACTCCCGTTTTTTTTTCCCCTTTTTAACTGAATATATCGTTTTCTAACGTCCTCTCCTCTTTTTATTTGCCAAATTTTCCCCTCTTTTACCAATAGATTTTTTTAATCTATTGTTACCCATTTAGGCTCATTTTTGTTTGATTGATTTCCCTTTTTGGAACATAAGTTGTCTGGGCAGCTAGAACATGCCCGGGAAAACGCAAAAACGGCAACCATGACCACCTACCTGCCCCATATCATAAGAACAAAAGAACAAAGAACGAAGGGAACACGCAGAAGGCCCTACTGCCCATGCGACAGGTCCAAGCCCTCCTACCGGCTTAAGCCAATGCCCAACCATCGGTCGGTCACATTGACTTAAGGGGGAACAGGGGAAACCGACCTGGTAGCACCTATCAGGTCTAACTCACACCCCCCACATCATCATGTATTTATCCAACCTATTTTAAACTACACAACGTTCTGGCCTCTAAACGGTATTTGGGGGTTTTTTCCCACTCATCCACAACTCTATACCAAAACCCGTACTTTTCCCATATCCTTTTTAATCCGAATTTTTCCAAATTAAATATCTAGCCTAGACAGGACTCCCCGGGAATGGGTTTTTAAAAGCATCTGCCCCCCCTTTCCGACCCCCTGCACATCATTCAAATCTTCCTGGAGTGCTCGAATTCCCGCAGAATGAATTCGACGGCCATTTTGGGGGGGCATCGGCAAACTTTCCGATGTCGCTCTTTATGCCTCATCATTCGTTTTTGTAGATTTTGAACAGCAGGGGGCCCCAAAACGCCCCTGAGGAAAACCCCTCGTGACCTTCCCCCCTCGATTTCCCCCCATTTATGCCCAAAATCTCTGCTGCCCCATTTGTCAACCATGCCTTACCAGGAAAAAATTTCTCCTCCTATTTCCCTGGCTTTTTTTTTCCTCAAAAACCCCGATGTGGGACCCTGTCAAAAGCCTTACTGAAGTCCATAAACCAAAACATATTCATTACCATGAAACTCCCCTCAAATATCTTTTGAAAAAAGTTAAAAAATTCGTAAGGCAGGAACCCCCTTTTTAAAACCCTGCTGAGTTCGTTGATTATTTATCCTTTTCAAGGGGTACGAACTGCCCCAATTTTTGATTCCATAAATTTTCCCCACTAGGGGGTTTGGGCTTTTTGGCTATAGTTCGAAGCTAAGGACCTGTCACCTGTTCTAAAAATAGGTATCACTTTTTGCCATTTCCACTTATCTGCACCATCCATTTGTAGTGATAGTTGAAAAGATTAGCCAAAGGTGTGCAAGCTCCTTTTTAATTTTTTCCTTTAGAACCCTTCTACAGTTCACGGGGCCGGGGGATTTGTTATTTTTTAAATTTATCTTTTGCCAAGGACCAGTCACTTGTGCCCTAATAGTGCACAGTTATTACGTCCTGTTCTACTAATTTACATTACGGAATATCGCTGGATCCTCCGTTAAAAAAATGGAAAGGAAGTATTGTTTAAAAATTCTACACATTTTCCTTATCACTGTCAGTGAGCTGACCCCAGGAACTTTGAGTGGGGCCCTTTTTTCCCCCACTTACTTTTTGATACCCAAAGAATCCTTTGGGTTAGTCTTCATTTCTTGCAATTTAACCTCATAATCTCTTTTGCTTTTCTAAATTTCCCTTTTTTTTTTTTTTCTCTTTAAAGAAATATCGACTTTTGCCCCTCTCCCTTTTATTTGCCTATATAGCCCTCTTTTGACCAAAACAGAAAATTTTAATCAGTTTATCCATTTTGGATCTTTTGTTTGATCTGATTTCCCCATTTTGGAAAAATAATTTTGACGAGCAACTAGAACTATGCCCTGAAACACATTTGCAACCATCACCACCTACCTGACCCTTATCAGGCATTCCGTTCACCCCCCTAAGTAATTTTTCAGTCCTATGAAATCAGCCAAGCAAAAAGTCGGGACGGAATTTGTTTTGCCTTTATTAGGGGAATTCCATGATTTTATTAAAACTGAGTGATTTTGTGATCATTTTCCCCAAGTCATATAACCTCAAGTTTTTAAATTTAGTTTTTTTCCCTACTGGAAAAGAAACCAAGTCAAGGGGGGGTTATTTCCCCATTGGCTCTGTCACAAACTTTTTTAAAAAACAATCCGGGATGTATAAAGGGGAAAGTCACCCTGACTCAAAAATTTCCTGTAAAATTGCTCCGTCAATCTGTCAATATTGAAATCCCCCTTACCCCAAAACCCATTTTCGTTTGTAGATGCCTTTACGAATTTCGTCCCCCTAGAAGTTTAATGCACTCCCTATCAAGAATTTTGGGGGGCCCCGTTTAAAACACACCCAAAATTAGTTTTTCTCTGCCCTCGAGAAGCGTTTAAAAAAAAGAAATTTAGTGGGTGACGCTTCAATTTTTTATTTGTCTAACACAACAATTTAAATTTTCCTTTTGGGGATAAAATCCTAAATCCCCCCCCACTTTTCCCTTTTACCCGGGCAGTGGGGGAATAAAATTTTTAGCCTTGTTTTGTTTTCTTTAGAGGGCATCTCTCTATTTTCAAAAATTTAGGCCCGGTCCCTGTTATAGCAAAAATATCTATGTTTTCCGCACTTGCAATTAATCTAGCTCTTTTATCTTATTTCTTAAACTCCTGCTATTAGTATAGTAAAAACCTTTAAAGGGGGCCAGTTCCCCTTGCTGCCCTCCCGTGTTCCCCCCTTTTTTTGCTGAAATTGGGTCTTTTTTCTTTTTTATAACTTCAAAGCTAATTTCCCTTTTTTCATTTCTGTTTCCAACCCAAAATGGGTTTCCCAAACCCGCCCTTTTTTCCCCACACACAACCCCTAAACCCCTTTTTTCCATCAGTTTAAAAATTTATAGGATTTTTACCAAAGACCTTTTCAATCGAGTCTGCAAGTGCTTCCACCCCCGCCCAGAGAGATGTACCCCATCCTTGCATACATATCATGTTTGCCATAAAAGTTGTTCCAGTTGTCATGAATGGGATTGCAAGTTCCTTGCAGTATCCGTCTAGCCAGCAATTTACACCAATTGCCCTAGACAACCTTCATTTCCTACTCCCCTTCTAGGCAAGATGCTACATATGATGGGATCCCTCCCTTAGACTTAATGAAATCTATAGCTGACCTGTACTTATCTAGCAGCTCTTCTCTCCTACCCTTCCCAATATCATTTCCACCAGCACTGAGACAGATAATGGGCTTGTTCCCATTACCTGACATGATATTATCCAGCCTGTTGAAAATGTCCCCAACACCAGCTCCAGGGAAGCACACTCTATCTCTCATCTTCTTATTCCTATTACAAAAAGCACAGTCAATATATCTTACCTGAGAGTCACCAACCACAAGAATGCGCTTACCTCCATTAGCAGGGCAGTAGTACCCTTACTTTCACTGGCCACTGAAGTACATTCATCCTGAAGAACAGAGAAGCGATTTCTACCTTCAGATCTTCACTCTTAACTTTCCTTACTCTGATGCGCCCTCCCATTACTGTGAACCACTCGCCACTTGTAGCAGGTGCTGGACTGCACCTCACTGCTGGTAGCCGTTGCTACTTCCCCAACTACAGCCTCCTCACAGCGAGAGACAGACTGCACCTCACTGCTAGAAGCCTCATTCCCCACAACTCCAGCCACCTCACACTCTCTCCCAGACCCATTGAGGTGGACCTTCAGCCTCTTAATCTCCTCCTGGAGAAGCAAGACCTCCTCCTTCAACTCTCCAACCTCAATTTTTTAAAAACACTGCAGAATGCAAGCCATGCTTTGTAACCGTCCACACTAATCCCCAAAGCAGCTCAGGGTCTGTGACCTCACGTGACGACTGACCACTGACCACTGACGACTGACCACTGACCACTGACGACTGACCACTGATCAGTATTCAAAAATTTTTTTTTGTGTTCACGTTCTCTCCGAATTCTGAGAGTTAACAGTCTAGATTTGAGTGCACCAAATCTGCCTTTCTGTTAAACACTTCTTTCTTTGTATATATTTCTTCCTCAGAATCCGTAGATCACATGAATACAGATCAATCGATCAAATTTTTTTTTTATGACTTCTATTGTGTAATCCCAATGTTGAGTTTCATTCGATGAGTTGTGCTATATCATACCTTGTAATGCGTTACAGTTTCATTACAGTTTCAATTACGTAAGCTTCCATTCCAATATTCTACTTATGTATGTTATAATTTTCAATTGTTGTGTACTTTGACATTGTATAGAATCAGCCCAAGCCGTACACCTGCCGTCTCTAGTTGTATTAGCTGTATGTCGGGACGACATACGTTAGCGTCGCCGAGCTCTCAGTAGTAGTACCAGTTCCTAGTAACCAGTTACCAGTAACCAGTGTACCAGTAGATGACTCACTACCAACCGTCTGTGTGAATCACTGACTGTTATTCACATTGCTGCTGACCATAGCATGTTTTCAAAGACCACTCACCCGTAGGCACTGGTGGGTCAGTCTGAGATAGGAAGCAGAGAGAGGCAGGTCGGCTGTTGGTGCCTTACCATACTTTCCGTTTTAATTATACGTACTACCAGCCACTTGATATTTTTAAACCCCCTCCACGTTATCGAACCCACATGACACATACACGGGGGCCCATACACGGGGTCCCAACATGGTCCCATACACGGGGTCCCATATGCGGGGTCCCATACGCAATAATTTCGTAAGCCCCAAAGCCTCATATTGGTGAGGGAAACAAAACTTGTGAAAAACTAAAAAAAAAAAATGAGTGCGGCAACCAACCGTGAGACAAGTGGGGCCCCCACTGGCTGGGGATGCACACCACCACCACAATTAACTCCTACAAATGCCAGCTTACTCACAACCCACAAATGCCAGCTTGCTCACAAGCCTACAAATGCCAGCTTGCTCACAAGCCTACAAATTCTAGCTTGCTCACAAGCCCACAAATGCCAGCTTGCTCACAAGCCTACAAATGCCAGCTTGCTCAAAGCCTACAAATGCCAGCTTGCTCACAAGCCACAAATTCCAGCTTGCTCACAAGCCTACAAATGCCAGCTTGCTCACAAGCCTACAAATGCCAGCTTGCTCACAAGCCTACAAATGTCAGCTTGCTTACAAGCGTACAAATGCCAGCTTGCTCACAAGCGCACAAATGCCAGCTTGCTCACAAGCCACAAATGCCAGCTTGCTCACAAGCCAACAAATGCCCTTGCTCACAAGCCTAAAATGCCAGCTTGCTCCCAAAACCATTTCCAAAAATACAAAGGCCAGCTTGTCACGCCTACAAATCCAGTTGCCACAAGCCTACAAAGCCGCTTGTCACAAGCCACAAATGCCAGTTTCTCACAAGCCTACAAATGCCAGTTTTACTCACAACCCCTACAAATGCCAGCTTCTCAAACCCACAAGCCAGCTTATCACAAGCTTACAAAGCCAGTTGCTCACAAGCCTAAAAATACCGCTTGCTCACAACCCTGATGCACAGTAGCCTGCAGCAAAATTTTTAGAATAAATTTCAACACTGAAAGCTGTTAAACTGCCTCCCAGCATATAAGGGGTTCCCAACGAGTCTGTTGCTTCAAGAAAGCACGGGACAGGCTGTAAAGTTAGTATTTGATCACCGGGTTTGGGTTTCCTTACGTCGGTTAACTGGCCAGTAAAACAGCCTGGTAATCAACCCTGACCTCCCGGGGCCTGGTCACAGCCCGGGGCCGCGGGGGCGTTGATCCCCAAAACCCACCCGGGTAAATTAACATTGCAACACCTGGGTATCTTTATTGTTGAAATTTTTGCCACAACCTAGCTTCATCAGTCCATAAAAAGGAGAAGGGTGAAATCAGAATTTGAGGTAATCAGTCCTAAACCGAGGGACTAATTGCATCGACTTCATTTGGGAAAAACTATTCCCTCAAATCCTGCTTCATCATTCTTGTGTTGACTGAGAAGCTACTGTACGGCGAAGCGTTTCCCAATACATATACCCAATTTTAACTGTCTAATTTATCAGCACAATTTTTACCTTGAGAGGCATTTGTTTTTTAACCGGGTTTTGTCAAAATTTTGTAAACCATAATTTTCTATGTAAAAAAAATTATAAGTCTAAAAATTTTATACGGGTTTAAAATAACTTACTCCGTCATCCAACAAGATTTATATTTCGGTAGATGGGAAAATCCAGGCTGGAAATTTTTTTTAAGAAAGGGCCCAAAAAAAGGGGGCCGTTTAGGGGGGTTGGGGTTTGGGTCCCTTTTTTCTCACTACCAGGAAAAAGCAAAACGTTAAGTAATCTTGGTTTTCCAACTTTTTTTCCATATTAAACCACCTAAAGGGCCCCAAACTTTGGGCCCCCTAAAACTTTGATTTTTAATTTTACAAAATATTCGGGAATTCTATTTTTTCCCCCGACCAATTTTAAAACAGGGCTTTCCTTTAATGAAATAAGCCTTTTGCCTATTTTTGGGGTTTTTTCCTTTTTATTCCCCCTTTTAAATTTAAAACCCCTTTAATCCCAAGTTTGGGCTTTTCTACCCAGGGTTCAAACTTGTATTCTTTCTTCAGCTTCGGTCCAAAACTCATAAATCTCGATAAATGAGACATTTTGGCCCAACTTTTGGGTATTTTTTATTCTTGAAGGTTTCCCCACCAGTGGCTTCTTCAGTCCAATGCAGAAAAATGGGGAAAGAGGGGATAGTTTAGGTAACGTCCCTCCCGTCGATATCTTCGGGTAATCAATTTTGACAAGAGTCCTGATGACAGAGCAATAAAAAAACGATACAGTTGGGTAGCATACCCCCTCGCGTTTAGGGGACAGAAAATCAAGCCTTTACTACTCCTTGCCTCAAAAACCCACATGGTTTTAAAGCACTTCACAAAAAAAAAACGTTTTCACCGAGAAAATCACTGGGACGGTCGGATCAATCCCTGCCCTTGCAGCTGCCCCATTAGGCTTTGAAGGGGGCTAGTTTTCCCGACTTTCCCGCACTTTCCCATTTTTCCCAAACATTACGAAGACTTACGCGATAATCCAATACCGTATGAATTTCGACATTTTTTTAAGCTATTAAACCTCGCACATACATAAAGAAAAAAAAAAAAAGACTGTTACCAGGGGCACAAAAAATATTTTATAAAATACGCCCCATAAAAAATGTGTTTTCCCTAAGAAGGGAAGGGGGAGTATTTATTCCCTGAAGTGAACCTTTTTTTCCTGCAGTCAGGCGTGGCCGGGACAGGAACAGTAGGGGTGGTTTATTCATACCAGACGGGGGTGCGGTCAGGGGGGGTGAAGTCATAAATTTTTGGGCGGGTTTAGTAGGTAATTTTTTGGGTTTTTTTTTTTTTTTATCTATAGGGGTTTGTGTTAAAGGGTTTCTTTTTTTTTTCAAAGGGAAAGGGGGGGCGGTTTAGAGTTAAAAACCCCCCGGGAAACCGGGGGGGGGGGGGGGGGGGGGAGGGGTCCCATGGGTTGTTTAAATTTTTTTTATTTTTAAAATTTATGAGTTTTGGATTAAGTGTGGTTTTTTTTTTTTTTTAGTAGATTTAAATTGATGTAAGTTTTAATTAAAAAAAAAAAAAATTTTAATTATATATATAATATAAATAATATAATTTTATATTTAAAAAAAAATTTAAAAATTTTTTTGTTTTTATTTTTTCCCCTTTAAAACTTTAATTTTGAACTCTGCAAATTTTTGGAATTGGGGCCCAAGGGCGCTTTCCCGGAAAATTTTTATTTTATTAAATAATCAAAAAATAAACCCCCAATTATCCCCCCGGGGGGGGGGGGGAAGGGAAATTTGGCAATTCTAAGGAAAAAAAATTTTTTTCAAACCCCCCACCCAAACAAGGAAATTTTGAGGGGGGTGTTTTTTTCCCCGAAAGAGTTTAAAAATTTTCCCCCCAAAACAATTTAAGTTCGACCGTTAAACCCGTAAACCAGGTACTATTTTTGCGAAGGGTTTCCCGTCTTTCCGTTAAAAGGGTTTAAATTTTTTTTTTAATTTTATTTTAAAATTATTTTCTCAGGCGCCCCAAAAATTTTAAAGGTTTTTAAAATCGTGTTTTGGGGTTTTTTCAAAAAAAATGGATAATTTATCTACCCCCTTTTTAAAAACCACCAACTTAAAAAAATTTTAACTAGTTTTTAAAAAAGAAAAATTTAAAATTTTTTTACAAACAGGTACCCGGGAAAAAATTTTTTGGGGAAAAAGGGCCCGGGGGGGGGCTCCGAACCATAATGAAAAGGTTTTCTTTTTCCCGGGGGCCTTTCAAAAAATTAAGATGCAACAAATTTAAAAACCGGGGGGGTTTTTGGGGTAAGCCCCCGGCCCCCCCTCCCCGAAAACCGGGGGGACAGGGCCTTCCCAACTTAAAATCCCAGCCTTAAGAAACGGCCCGCTTTATATACCTAGCGCCCCGCCCCTTGAAAACAGGGGCTTAAAAAAGAAAAAAAACCCCCTTGGGAGAGGAAAAAAACCGTTTTTATTACAAATTCGGTTTTTGGGGTTGGGCCATTTCAAAATAACACTGCCCAATGCCTAGCCCACCCTCATTTTAAAAAGGGCCCCAATGATGCAAAATCCCCCGATACTTTCCATTTAAAAAAGGGGGTTCAGAAAATTATTTTTTGTTTTGTCAAATCCTTACGGGTAACCCATGATTTTGTCTAGCACGGCTTTTTCCCCCCCGACAAGGTTAGGCTAAGTAAGGTTTTTTCCGGGAAACTAAAAAAATGTTTCCGGACGGGGGTTTTTTATTCATGTAAGCCCCACAGCGGGAGCTTAGACCCATCTGACCCCAAAGGCCCTTTCCCCCTGGTTTAAAACCCAGTCCCCCTCCTTAAAAAATTTTATAACTATAATTAAACCAAAGAATATTTTTTTTTCCCCCTTTAAAAAGACAGGGGACCCAGAAAAAAACTATTATTATTAATGGTAATAATTTAAAATTTCCCCTGGGTGTTTTTTGGGGGGACAATATACTTAAAAGAAGTCCAATTTTAAGGGGAAAAAAGTTTTATCTTATCCAAGGGGGGGGAAAAAACCAAAACAAAAACTTAAGAAAAAGAAACCTAACTTTAAAAAAGTTAAAAAACCTTGGAAGGAGGGGTTTGGGGGGGCCCAAACGCCCCCCGCCCCCCCGGGCCCCCCCCCAATTGACCGGGGTCTCGGGGGTGGATCAGGGGGCCTTAAACCAAGCTGTCACGATGGCCGCACGCAAATTTTGGGAAACCCAACGCCCCCGCGGTCAGGTACGGGCCCTTAGCCGCCGGGTCCAGGGGGCCCTTCTTAAAGAAAACGGGGGGGTCTCCCTAACTTAAAGTAAATAACTAACTCCTTATCGGCAGAGATGGAACTGGCGCGTCTTTTAAATTTCTCAAATCTACGTTCCCCCTGCGAAATTGGCCCCGTTTTGAATAAATAACCGATGATTTTTCCCGTACGAGGGAAACTAAACCGATGATTGGCTGTGACGAGGGGAATACTAACCGATGATTGGGTGGGGACGAGGCAATTTTTGAGTCAAAAAGTATTTTTGGCCCAAATTTCCTAAAAAATTTGTACAACAATAAACTATTTAGCTTATGGGGTAGTTTTCGTATATCAAAAATATAGAAAAAATAAAAAAATGTCTGATATCGCCGAGGTGCAGTTAAGCCTCGTTATTATTCAACGGGAAATCAAACCCTTCTGGGGGAAAAAAAATACTGTATATATTTTCCAAAAAAAAAAATTTTAGTATTTTTTAATTTTAAAAAAGATGGCCAACTGTAAATTTAAAAAAATATTTTTTTTGTCATAAAAGTAAAAGGGGAAAAACCTGCGTTTGGGCAGGGGACCGAACCCCCCCCCCCCCCCCCTCTTAATTTTGAATTTTTTTACAAACGGGTTTGGGGTAATGGGAAGAATTTTTTCCCTGCTCTAGAGGTTTTAAAAATTTTTTGGGTTTACAACTTTTCAAAAAGGGGCGAAATTGGTGGATAGCATTCCTCCATAACTTGAGATATCAAACACTGGGCAAGACAAACTCCAGGAACCTCAAATAAGCTCTCTAGATTTTTGTGTAAATTTTTTGGCCACATTATTTTTTTTTAGATTTTTTAGAGTGAGGGTTTTTTGAGTATGGAAAAAACATTTTAATTTTCCATCAAAATTTGGGGGAGTGATATTAAGATATATTTTTTTTTTTGTTTTTGTAATTTTGTATAATATAAAACCCCTTATTATTTTTAATTTTACAGTTCAAAAAATTTTAATTTTACCAAACATTCCCCGGTGTATTGGGATATTTTTATTTAATTTTAAAAGGGGCCCCAAACAAAAATTTTTGGTTTAAAGACATGGGAAAGGGATCGAAGGGGGCATTTTTTTTCGAAACCCAGGTTTTCCCCAAAATTTTCCCACTTGTCTAAAAAGGAAAAAATAAAAGTTTTCATTGTTCATTTACTGTTATGTATAAAAATTAAACATCCAA
>NW_026467361.1:0-13307 GCF_026875155.1 Cherax quadricarinatus
GATCCCGGCCCTTAGGTCTCTTTTTTTTAAGTAATTAAGATTGGCCTTTGGTTCAACACAAAATTTTCTGAGATACGTGTCAGTTTTTGGGACTGGCAAATTTACAGCAGCCTTATCCTTTTACTTCTCTAGTCTTATGTTTAACTTTTATTGTCAGATGAAGGTTCTATGTGAAAAAATTTAAGTGTGTGTATAGGTTTTGGGTCTATACCATGTTTTTATGGGGTTAAACCAACAAAGTCTTGTGGACAAGATTTTCGGTTTATATACATATGTGGGAGGTATAATTATGTATAGGGTTTGGTTATAAACCCTTTAATGTGCCGAGGTTTGTTATAAATACTTGTTTTGGTTTCTTTTATTATTGTATTTTACATGCATGTTGTTCTGTTTTCTGTATCAGCATTATTGTATTAGAGGGTTAACATATTAATAATAGTAAAATACTGTTTCTCTATGGTTATTGTGTAAGGAATCATATGTTCCTTCCGGGTTGCTATTGGTTAGGATCTAATGTACCATAACTTAACCAATAATCTGTACCCTGTCATAGCGGGTATGTTAGGGTTTTGTTTTGTTTTGTAGTGGTTATGGTAGTTTTGGGGTTACATTTGCTGATGTTGTACATTTGTATGATGTTTTAGTTGAAAGGACATGTCAGGTATTCATTTTATATTGTTAAACTATGTAAAGTTTCTTTTTGGTGTGTTTTCTTTGGGTACAATGGCTTGGCGGCAACTATTAATGACTGATAAACTTTAGTGATGTTCGTCTTAGCGTGTATTGTTTTGCTATAACAAGATGTTATAATACTTGTTCCCGTAAGGAATAACCTGGTACTAGTAGAACAAAAGAATGTTTTGTATTCCTGTACTTTATTATGCAGCCTTTGTACTTTTGTAAGGTTTCTAATAAAAATATAAAAAAAAAAACCTAACCAGTTTCGAATATAGTTGCGGAATAAACTATTGCACATAAAAAAAAAAAATTGTCGGCTTGTGTTTTTTCTTTTTATGGTTTATGTATATGTTGCTTTTAAATAAAATATAAGAAAAAAATTGGGGAGGGGTGGGATAGGGAAGTGTAACCTTATTGGTTATTAACAGAAAAAAGTCTTTGTTGGTAGTTAAAACTAGGGTGAGGTAATGTAATTGTGATAGTGTATATAGATAATGTTAAGGCATTTGTAAGTTGGTATGCAGATACTAACATGGTTTGGAAAAACAACTGTCTTAAAATAACATTATACTTTACGATTTTGTTAATTGGTAGAGTTTTCATATCACATATATGTATATTGGGGAAAAGTGTTTTTAGTTGCTAGCTATGTTAGGGAGAGAGTATTTGTGCCAATATTGTGTGGCGGCAGCAAGGGTTTCCTCATCCTGCATATTGCAGGTTTTGAGTGCGTGGAATTAGAGTGTATAGGTTAGTGTTCTCTGGATTGGGATAGATTATGTTGTATTGTGAAGAAATTATGATGTTGGGCCGTATGTTGGACAACATTTTGGGCGTTTAGGGACATATTGTGTATTTTTGTAAGTTTTTATATTTAAAATTTTAAAAATAAATGTAGTTGGGATAGTCCATATAGACAATGTTAAGACTTTTGGTTTGTTGGTATGTAAAAAAATCAAATGGTTGGGCAACAACTGTCTTGCAATAAACATGATACTTAATGATTTTATTTATAGAGTTTTCATATCATGCATATATATATTTGGGGAAAAGTGTTTTTTTAGTTGCAAACTAAATTAAGGGGAGGTGGTTGTGCCCCTATTGTGTGGCAGCAAGGGTGCCTCATCCTGCACTTTGCAGGTGTTGAGGGAGTGTTACGTGGTATGGGTTTTTGTGGGTTTACTGGAGTGCTATGGATTGTGTTGATGTTGTAAATTTTTGTAGTTTTTGACAATGGTCAATATGTTGGACAACATTTTTTGTTTGTTTACTTTTTTTTATTCGTAAGTTTTTTAAAAAAAAAAAAAGGGCACACCTTAAAACATCCCGTGGGTGGTAGTCAACCCAAAACCCTACTGTGGGCGAAAATAAAAACCCTTCTATCCTGTGGGTTAGTAAAACCATACCCATCCCGTGGGTGGGAGTCTCACCTTTTGCATCCCGTGGGTGATAATCACCCATACACAATTTTGTGGGCGGGTTTTTTGCACCATTCCCGTTCTGTGGGGGGTAGTCCACCATACGATTTCCCGTGGGCGGGGTTTTTGCCCATTTCCCCTTCGTGGGTGGTTTGTCACACCATTTCGCATCCTGTGGGCGGTTGTTGAAACCTTTCCCCTTCTTTTTGGGTGGGTTGTCAGAAGGGTTTTAGAGGTAAAAAGGGTCCTTTGGGGGGGACTCCAAAGGTTTTTATTTGCTGTAGAAGTTTCAAAAATAATTTTGCTCCAGGGGTCGGTTCCCCTTTATGACAAGTTCAAGGTTTTTGAAAATTGTTTTGGTCACCCAAATTTTTGGGCAAGGGTTAAAAAAAAGGGAATGAAATAAAATCTGGTACAATCTTTACAAGTTAAAAAGGTAATGAACTAAAATCTGGTTTAAATCATGACAAGTTACAAAGGTAATGGAAAAAGATTTTGGTCACAAACATGAAAGTTAAAAAAAGGTAAAGAAATAGTTTTTGGGCCACAATCATGGGCAAGTTTACAAAGGTTAATTTAACTAGATTGGTACAATCATGCCCAATTTCAACGGTAATGGAAAATTGATTGGCCACCCAAACATTGGGCAATTACAAATTTCAAAAGGGAATGAAATAGTTTGGTTACAATTTATGACAAGTTACAAAAGGGAAAGAACTAGGGCCTGGCCAATCATGAAAAAGGTTTTCAAAGGTAATGAACTTGATTGGTCACAATTTATGACAAGTTACAAAAAATAATGAACTAGATTGGTCACCAAAACATGGGCAAGTTACAAAAAGGTTTTTTTAACTAATCTGGGGCACAATCATGATAAGGGTTGAAAGGTAAGAACTAGATCTTTGGGGCCAATCATGACCAAATTAAAAGTTACAAAAGGTAAGAACTTGATCTGGTTTACAAACATGACAAGTTACAATTTTCAAAGGTATTTAATAGATCTGGGTCACAATTTTTGACAAGTTACAAAGGTAATGAACTGATTGGTCACAATCTTGACAAAAATTTCAAAGGTAATGGGGAAATAGAAAAATTTGGGCACAATCTTGGGCAAGTTTCAAAGGTTAATGGGAAAAGATCTGGTTTACACCTTGACAAGTTACAGAGGTAAGAACTAGTTTGGTCACAATTTTTGACAAGTTACCAAAAAAGGTAATGAACTAGATTGGCACAAAATGATGTTAGAAAGGTAATGAACTAGATTGGTCCAATCATGTTTTGTTGAAAGGTAATGAACTAATCTGGTCACCCAAACATGATAAGGGTTTGAAAGGGGAATGAACTTGATCTGGTCACAATCATGATAAAATTAGAAAAGGTAAAGAACTAGATCTGGTTTACAATCATGATAAGTTAGAAAGGTTTAAAGAACTAGATCTTTGGGCACAAAACATGATAAGTTTTGAAAAAGGGAATTTAAATTTGATCTGGTCAAAAATTTTGAAAGTTTGGGAAAAGGGAATGAACTAGATTTTGGGCACAATATGATAAATTAGAAAGGGGAAAGAAAATAGATCTGGTTTACAATCCTTTATAAGTTTGAAAAAATTTAAAGAACTAGATCCCGGTCACAATCATGATAAGTTAGAAGGTAATGAGCCCAGGTAGAAACTGGGCATCTTTTGCAAGTTACAAAGGTTAAAAGAAACTTTAAAAATGACCAAAACATAATAATTAATAATTAAAAATTTTTAATAATTTAATTTAATTTTTAAAATAATAAAATTATTTAAAAATAAAAAATTTTTTAATTTAAAAATTAATTTTAAAAAATCATTCTTTTATTTACTTTTAAAGTACTTTTGGGATACAGATCATAATGCATCAATGACCCCTACTTTATAGGAAACTCCTTGTTTTGTGGTTTTTTTGGGGAAGGGGAAATTTTGTCAGTGTCCCAGGAAGCGACCCACACCAGTCGGTTGACCCCCCTGGTGCCCCCCCTTTTATTATGGGGGGAACAAAAGGGCAACAGGTGGAAAGAAAAAACCCCCAAAAGTTTCTACTCTAGCTGGGAATCGAACCCCGGCCCTTGCCCTGTGAAGCGAGAGGGTTAGCCCCCCAGGGGCCCCCAGGTTATAATCGTAACAAATTACCCGAGTAATGAAAAATTAGCAAACATTCTGGAGGAAAGCATTTATTGCCCCAAACAACGTTTTTGCTTGGTGGGCCCGTCCCTCCTGGGGAGGACGCCCGGGCAGCCATTTTCAAGAAGCAGCCCGTTGAGCCAGGATCTGCCCCCCCTTGCAGGGAAAACAATCGACCCCCTTTAAAATGGGGGCCAAGAGGTCAGTTGGGCCCCGCTTCAGCCCCCGAGGGAGAAACTGCCCGGGGATGTGTAAAAAGTCTTTGGGGACGCCCCAAAATTTTATTGCCATCCCCCGGACCTCTGTTAAAAAGGGGAAGGGGCCCTAAGTTGTCACCTCTGTCTGCTGGGAGGGGCCCGTTGGTTGTCAAGGAGGTGGGTGTTGGAGGTCATGGAGGTGGTTTTTGAGGAAGGCATGGGGTGGGGGGGTTTTAGGGGAAAGGGGGTGGAGGGGATGTTGAGGAAGGTCAGGGGGTGGGGGTTTTTTGAAAAAAGGTCAGGGGGGTGGGGTGTTGAGGAAGGGCATGGGGTTAATTGGAGTGCATAAAGTAATTTCCCCTGCGTCGGTAAACTTTGACTTCAAAAACAAGTCGTTCTTCAAAAACTCAACACTGGTTTTCAAAACTCAAAACTGTTTTTCCACTCAACACTGTTCTTCCAATAAAAACTTGCTTCACATTCAACACTGTTTTCACACTCAAACACGTTCTTCACACTCACCCCTGTGCCCCTTTACATCAACTTCTGTTTTCCAAATTTAACAATGCCCTTTAACCCAATCAAGGTTTTTTCACACTCAACCCCTGTTCTTCCACTTTAACACTGTTCTTCACACTCAAACTTTTTCTTCAAATTTCAACACTGTTCTTCCACTCAACACTGTTTTCCATTTAAAAACTGTTCTTTTACACTCAAAAATGGGGTTCACTTTTACCTCAACACTGGGGCTTTTACTTTACACCAACCTGTGCCCTTTAAATTCACAATCAACATGTGCTTCCAAATTCCACTCAAAAACTGTGCTTTAACCCTTTAAAACCCAAAACTGTGCCCCTTTACTTCACACCAACACTTTTGCCCCTTTCCTTTACCCAACCCAAAATTTTGCCCTTTACTTCACACTTCAACCAGTGCTTCACTTTTACACTCTAAAACTGTGCTTCACTTTACACTCAAACTGTGGTTCCTTTTACCTCAACACTGTGCTTCACTTTTTCCCCCAAAATGTGCTTCAATTCACACTCAACCTGTCCCTTTTTACTTTACCTTTTTAACCCCTGTGCCCTTTACTTCTCACTTTAACCAAATGTGCTTCATTAAAACTCAACACTGTGGGGTTTACTTCACACTCAAACTGTGTTTAAATTCACACTCAAAACAGTGCCCTTTTACTTAAAACTCAAACTGTGCCCTTTACTTCACACTTTAAAAAGTGCCCCTTCACTTCACACTCAAACTGTGCCCCTTTACTTCACCTCAACACTGTGCTTCCTTCACACTCAACGCTGGGGGTTTACTTTTACACCCCCAAAACTGTCTTTATTCACAAACCCAAAACTGCTTCACTTCACTTTAAACCCCTGTGCTTTTATTCAAACTTTAACATGTCCTTCACTTCCCCACTCAACACTTGCCCTTTAATTCCATCAACACTGTGTTCACTTCCCCCACTAACACTTTTGCTTCACTTCAAAACCCCCAACACTGTTTCCCCCTTACTTCACAAATCAAAACTGTGCTTCACTTCAAACTCCCAAAACCCGGGGCTTCACTTCACACTCAACACTGTGCTTCACTTCACACTCAACCGTGTTCACTTTTAACTCAACACTATACTTAAAGTCCCCACTAAAACTGTGCTTCACTTCACATCAAACAAAGTGCTTCCCCTTCACATCAAAACTGTGCCCTTTACTTCACATCAACACTGTGGCCCTTTTTTTCCACTCAACCTTGGGCCCCCTTTAATTACACACAACACTGTGCTTCACTTCACACTCCCAAAACTGTGCTTTACTTCACACTTTAAACCCCAGTGCTTCACTTCCACTCAACCCCTGTGCTTCACTTCACACTCAACCAGTGCCCTTTACTTCACATTTAAAAACTGTGCCCTTTACTTCACACTTTAAAAAAACTTTCCCCCCTTTACTTCACACTCAACACTTTTTGCTTCATTCCACTCAAAAACTGGGGTTCACTTCACATCAACCTGTGCTTCAAAATTTACACTCAAAACTGTGCTTCCCTTTACATCAACACTTTTTGCTTTACTTCACACCCCCAAAAACTCTGCTTCACTTCACCTCAAACCCCGGTTCACTTCACACCCCAACACTGTGCTTCCTTCCAAATCAAAAACTGTCTTACTTACACCAAAAAACGGTTTCTTCCTTTTCCCCTCAACGCTGGTTCAATTCCCCAAAACCCAAAAAGGTTTCCCTTTACTTTCACGCTCAACACTGCCCCTTTTACTTCACATAACACTGTGCTTCACTTCACACTAACACTGTGCCTTTTACTTCAACTCAAAACTGTGCTTCTTTCACTCTAACCTGTTTTTTCACTTCACACTCATCACTGTGCCACTTCCACACAACATGTGTTTTACTTCACACTCAAAACTGTGGCCTTTACTTCTCACTCAACCCCTGTGCTTTACTTCACTTTAACATGTGCTTCACTTCAACCCAACATGGGTTCAAATTCACATCAACACTGTTTCTTCTCTTCACACTTTAACACTGTGCTTCACCACCCCTCAACACTGTGCCCTTTTAAATTTTACATCACACTTTACTTCACTTTTAAATTAACACGGGCTTCACTTCCCCTCAAAAACTGTGCCCCCTTTACTTCACACTAAACACTGTGCTTCACTTACACTCAAAACGGGGCCCTTTACTTCACACTCAACACTGTGCTTAAATTCACACTCAACCTGGCATCACTTCCAAATCAAAACTTGCTTCATTCACACTCCAAAACGGTGCTTTACTTCCCCACTCAAAAACTGTGCCCTTTTTCCCTTAAAACCAAAACTTTTGCCCCTTTACTTCCACCCCCACTGTGCTTCACTTAAAACTCAACATGTGCTTCACTTCACACTCAACACAGTGCTTCCTTTCACGCTCAACCTGTGCCTTTACTTTACACCTAAACTGTGCCCCTTTCCCCACACTCAACACTGGGGCCTTTTACTTCACCCCTCAACAATTTCTTTACTTTTACCTCAACACTTTTGCTTCACTTCACAAATCAACACTGGTGCTTTATTTAAACAAAACCGGGGCTTTAAATTCAAAGTCAAAAACCCGTTTTTCCAATTCACACTCAACATGTGCTTCACTTCACACTCAAAAACTGTGCTTCACTTCACACTCAAAAACCCGTGGTTCGCTTCACAACCCCAACACTGTGCTTCAATTCCACTTTAACATGTGCTTCACTTCCACCAACATTGCTTCACTTACACTCAAACTGTGCTTCACTTTCACAATCAACAATGTGCCTTTATTCCACTCAACACGTGCTTCACTTCCCTCAACACGTGCTTTAAATTCACACTCAACACAGTGCTTACTTCACGCTCCAAAACAGTGCCTTCCCCTTCCACTCAAAACAGTGCTTTTTACCCTTTACGCTTTAAAAAACCGTTTCTTTTACTTCCACTCAACAAAGTGTTCCTTCACAAATCAACCCCTGTGCCCTTTATTCCCACTCAAAACTGTTTCCCTTTTCCTTTTCCCCCTAACACTGTGCTTCACTTCAAAACCCCAAAAACTGTGCTTTACTTAAACCAAACACCCTTTCTTCAATTTCACTCAACATGGCTTCACTTTACAATCAAAACGGTGCCCCTTTATTCACATTTAACACTGTGCCCTTAAATTCTTTTCAACACTGTGCCCTTTACTTAAAACCCCAACACTGGGCTTCACTTCACCTACACTGTGCCCTTTACTTACACTCAACACTGTGCTTCACTTTACAATCCCAACACTTGCCCCTTTAATTCCAATCAACACGTGCTTACTTTAAAATCAACACTGTGCTTCACTTCACACCCCAACACTGTGCTTCATTCACACTCAACACGGTCCCCTTTACTTCCATTTAAACCCCCCGGTTTTCCCTTTACACCCCAAAACTGTTTCTTTTAAATTCACATCAACACGGCCCCTTTACTTCACACCCCAAAACTGGCCCCCTTTAATTCACACTAAAAACTGTGCCCTTTAAATTCACTTCCACACTGTGCTTTTTCCCTTTTATCTCCAAAATGTGTTTCAATTCCACCAAAAATGTTTCCCTTAAATTCCACCAACACGGTGCTTAAAATTTACACTCAACCTGTGCTTCACTTTTCCCCTCAAAAACCCGTTTTCACTTCCACTTAAAAACTGGCTTCAAAATTCACAAATCAACCTGTGCTTCCTTTACCCCTCAAAACTGTGCTTCACTTTCCCACTCAAACTGTTTCTTCACTTCCCCCTTAAAAAACAAATGCTTCACTTCACACTCAAAAAATGGCTTACTTTTAAAACTCAACAAAGTGCTTCAATTCACACTCAACCCCTGTGCTTCATTCCAATCAACAAATTTTGCTTCACTTCACACTAAAAACCCGTGCCCTCATTCCACTCAACACTGTGCTTCATTCCACTCAACACTGTGCCCCACTTCACACTAAAAACCCGTGCCTTTTACTTCACACTCAAACACTGTGGGTTCCTTAAAACCCCAACATCTTGCCCCTTTACTTCAATTAACACGTGCTTCACTTCCCCTCAAACCCGGGCTTCCCTTTTTCGTCAACACTGTGCTTTCCCTTTACACTTTACCTGGGCTCATTCACACTCAACATGTGCTTCATTAAAACTCAACAGGCCCTTCCCTTTACACTCAACACTGTGCCCTTTACTTCACGATCAAAACTGTTTCTTTCTTCACACACAAAAACTTCCCCCCCTTCTCCTTCCCCGCTCAACACTTTGCTTCACTTCCCCACTCTACCTGTGCTTCCTTCAAAACTCAAAAACTGTGCCCTTTACTTTTCCAAACAACACTGTGCCCCTTTTTTCCCACTCAACCCTGTGTTCACTTCCAATCAAAAACTGTGCCCCTTTTTTTTCCAAATTCAAACTGTGCTTTACCTTTCCCCACCTCAACTCTTTTGCTTCATTCAAAACCCCAAAATGTGCTTCATTCACAAATCAACATTTTGCTTCACTTCCACAACACTGTGCCCTTTATTCCCACTCAAAAATGTGCCCCCCCCCTTTACTTCACGTCAAACCGTGCCCCCCTTCAACTCAACACAGTGCCCCCAAATTACGCCCCAAAAACAGTGCTTCACTTCACACTCAACCGTGCTTCATTCACACCCCAACACGGGGCTTCACCTTTTTACACTCAACCTGTGCCCTTTACTTCCCCACTCCCCAAAACTGGCTTCACTTCACAATCAAAACCCGTGGGGTTCACTTCACCAAACAACTTGCCCCCATCTTCACACTCAACCTTTTGCTTCCCCTTTACAAATTTTAAAAATCTGTTGGGGTTTACTTCCACATAACTTTTGCTTCCTTTTTACATTAAAAAAATGTGTTCACTTGACACTCAACACTGTGCCCTTTACTTCACACTCAACCCCTGTGCCTTTTAATTCCACTCAACCTTTTGTTCACTTTACACTCCCCAAAGTGCCCTTTACTTCACCTCAACACTGTTTTTCACTTCTCACTCAAAAACCCGTGCTTTTATTTCCCCATCCAAACCCCTGTGTTCACTTCACACTCAACACTGTGCTTTACTTCCACTCAACCAGTGCCCCTTCCCCTTCACATCAAAACTGTGTTCACTTCACACTGAAACAGTGCTTCACTTCACCCCCTCAACAATGTGCTTCACTTTTACCTTAACACTGTTTTTCTTCATTTTACACTCAAAACTGTGCTTACTTCACACTCAACATGTGCCCCCTTTTTACACTCAACCCCTGTGCCTTCCTTCACACACAAACCCCTGTGCTTCACTTTACCCCCTCAAAACTGTGCTTCACTTAAAACTCAACACTGTGCTTCACTTACAACTCAAAAAAATGTTTCTTCTTTCCCCACTCAAACTGTTTCCCCTTCCCCTTCACACTCAAACACTGTGCCCCACTTTTACCTTTAAAACTGTGCTTTCCCTTCCCCATCAAAAACTGTGCCCTTTACTTTACAAATCAAAACTGTTCTTTATTCCCCTCTCAAAAACTGTGCTTCCTTCCAAAATCAAAACTGTGCTTCACTTCACCTCAAAACGGTGCTTCACTTCACACTCAACACTGTGCTTCACTTTTACACTCATCACTTTGCTTCACTTTAAAAATCAAAAACTGTGCTTCAACTTCACACTTTAACCTGTGCTTCACTTCACATTTAAAAACTGTGGGTTTACTTCACATCAAAACCCGTGCCCTTTATCCCACAAAATCAACACTGGGCCTTTACTTCCAATTTAACACTGTGCCCTTCACTTCAAAACTCAACACTGTGCCCTTTACTTCACACTCAACACTGTGACTTCATCCCTTTAAAAAAACTGTGCCCCCCCACTTACAATTCCACATATAGTGTGGGCATTCCCTGACTTAAAATAACACTTTTTAGTCTAGTATTTTCAATCACTCTCTGGTTTTTAAAAAAATTTTGTGTTTTTTTATCTTATGGGAAAAACACAACTTTAAGGGCCAAGTATTTTGGCTCATTTACATATAAGTTACCCTTTTTCTTCCCCCCTAATGGAAACCCCCCAAAGTTTTTTACCTTTTAGATATGTATTTACTGCTAGATAAGCCGAGCAATTGCTGTGAGACTTGCATATTCTTTAATAATAACAATTTGTATTTCTTGTAGTGTATGATGCAACTATTACTGTCGTAGAGGATGTCTCGGATATACTGTATATAAGCCACTGCTTATGTTGTTCACTTTAGTTAGTTTAATCTTGTAACTCAGGTTTTGGCCGGGAAGAGTGGACTAAGACCCAGGTACCTACTTACAGCTAGGTTCAGAGGGGGGCAGTAGGTGTTAGAAACACGCCCAACCTTTCATCCGTGCCTAGATCAATCCTTGTAGCTTCAGTGTGTTAGCTCAGGACAACACCAAGCAAGTCACTAACTAGCCCTTCTGCTAAGTTTATTCAGGTATACACAAATACAGTTACATAGATTATCATACATAGCAACATATGTGTGGTGAACCTAGGGGCTGAACACCGGTACTTTCGGCTCTGAGTCAACGGTTCTACTGCAGTTGACGCCCGACATAGTTTGGAAGACGGCAAGTTGTTATATGTGGGATTCTTGAAAACAGAGGAAAATAAATTATTAGAGATGAGAGATGAGGTGGAAGGCGGAGTGTGTTCAGTGCCATTATTAACTAGTTGCTCACCCACAGTGCCGCTCAGTCATCACCCCGTCCTAGAGCGCTCAGGGCCATTATTAACCAGCTACTCACTCACTGTGCCGCTCAGTCATCACCCAGTCCTGGAGCGATCAAGTAAGTCAATTTGCTCTCATTTTCAGCCGGTGTATTTCTCGTGTTGAACTGGAGATATACTCCAGCTGCTGATGTTTGTAATAACTGGTAGGGTTTGTGAGTGATAACTATTAGAAAGCGTAAACTTTATTTCCAGGTGGGATAATGACTCACGAAAGATCATAGAAGTATAATTGGATCCTTGATCCGACTGAATCTTTCGTTAAATTCCAACTTGTATGAAAAATCTCATTAATGCTCCACACACTATGCGAATTATTTTTTTTTCGTGAGAAAAGCTTCAGAACTGCTGTCGGTGCATCCATAATAGTAAACAAGTATTGGTTACCTGGTTTGGTTCAAGGTAAACAACCAACACAGTCTATTATGAGACGAGAAAAAAGTTCACTATCAGCGGTGACAGGAATGAGATGAGCAAGTGGAGGTATGTGGACAGTCATTCCCATCAACTGACACAAGTGACAAGTGACAAAGTTCACTATCAGCGGTGACAGGAATGAGATGAGCAAGTGGAGGTATGTGGACAGTCATTCCCATCAACTGACACAAGTGACAAGTGACAAAGTTCACTATCAGCGGTGACAGGAATGAGATGAGCAAGTGGAGGTATGTGGACAGTCATTCCCATCAACTGACACAAGTGACAACGACCCTCATAGTCAGAGTTTCCATCATTTTAGGCCATGTCAAGTGTTTCGAGAGCTTAACAAGTGTTTACCTAACACCAAAATTAGTCATAAAAGACTATTGTGAGTAAAATCAATAAGTTGTTTACTAAATGCTTCTGTGGTGGAAACACTGTCAGCTGTTAACAGGAACTTCTCTATATAATTACACCGCTGTTATTATAGTAACAGTTGTCCAGATACTTTGTTTCTCTCAGTTATCGTTATATCTCTTAGTCTCCCGTGGATTCAGAACATCACAAACTAGGCTCAGTAGTAGGGGAAGTTAGTGATAATGACCCTGGATGAAGAGCATCACAGACTAGGCTCACTAGTGGAGAAGTTAGTGGCAATGGCCCTGGATGCTGAGCATCAGAGACTAGGCTCACTAGTGGGTGAAGTTAGTGATAACCCCGGATTCTGAGCATGACAGACTAGGCTCACTAGTAGGGAAGTTAGTTGTAATGATCCTGGATGCTGAACATCGCAGACTAGGCTCACTAGTGGGAGGACGTTAGTGGTAATGATCCTGGATGCTGAGCATCACAGACTAGGCTCACTATTAGGGGAAGTTAGTGATAATGATCTTGGATGCTGAGCATCAGGGACTAGGCTCACTAGTAGGGGAAGTTAGTGATAATGATCCTGGATGCTGAGCATCACAGTCTAGGCTCACTAGTGAGGAAAGTTAGTGGTAATGATAATGGATGCTGAGCATCACAGACTAGGCTCACTAGTGGGAAGAAGTTAGTGATAATGATCCTGGATGCCGAGCATCACAGACTAGGCTCACTAGTGGGGGAAGTTAGTGATAATGATCCTGGATGCTGAGCATCACAGACTAGGCTCCCAA
>NW_026467362.1:0-12632 GCF_026875155.1 Cherax quadricarinatus
TTCTCCGGGCGTGCACAGGTTGTTGTTGTTAAGGAGGGTTTTTAAGGAAAGGGAGACTGGCTTCGATTCTCTGAGACAATCAAAAAAATTTTACACTTTTTGATGGGTACCCTCACCTCGAATTACGATAAGGAACAAAATTGTCATACTACGTTTTTTGCACAATTGATCTCAGAGTGCCTTATAAAGTCCCTATAAAGGAATAAAGAAAAAAATACACAGCGTTTCGGGCTTTATGGCCTGAATTTACCAATCCCTTTTGGAGTCACCAAGGGGTAGCCTGTCCAACAATTAAATGGTTTTCACTCATTCAGGAAGGCAACTATGGGAACTTACCGTATTTAATAATGTTACCTTTTGGGGCAAGACCCAGGGAACAAAGCAAACCTTGATAATTTTTTGGAAGCCGCCAAAAAAAAAATCATTACATGAGGAAAAGTGATTTTTTAAAACTAAAGGTTTAGCATCCTTGTTATGTAGTGGAAGGGGTTCAATACCCCAAACCCTGCGACTACACCTCTAGGGGAATTCCAATGCCTAAAGAAAAAAAAAGTCACCCGAAGCCTCTTGGTCTCTTTGTTTATTACCACTGGATCTAACTTTTCAAGTAAAGTCCGCCCATTGAGGCTACCACTTTCCTTGCAAAGGAAGGAAACCCTTTCCATACCCAAACGGGACATTAAAAAACTCAGTAGTTAAACCATTGATGATCCTACCATTCAAGTGAAAGGGATGCATCTGACATCCCAAATGCGCAGTCTTATCTCAGGCGGGACGACCAGTACCCTTTCTTTTCGAAAATTTTTTAAAGGGATCAAGAAATTTTTATGCTGCGTAAAAAAGGGAAGCCCAGGCCATCATAAAAGCATTTTCGCCACTGGAGGCATTATTTAACTGGTAGACATTTCACCAAAAGGGCGACCAACGGCCCCGGGTGTATTGTTCGCAAGAGGCAAAAAGTAGGGAAAAAAAACAAATATTTTCGCTGGAGGATGGAACATCGTGTTATGACTTTTATATCCGAACGCCGGTCAAGAGAAAAATCTCACCTGATCATTTTCTAGGTCCACGTGGGGCAGCATGTCATATTGCAATCACCTCATCCTCACAAGGCTTTGTGTCACCCAGGGGTTCACCCTTACCATTTGTCAAATCAAAGAACATGCCCAAATCAGGAAATGTGCACCAAATGTCGGCAGCAGAGTATGTGCAGAGTGAACCAAACTTTTATCACCCCAGAAAGATCATCTCTAAAATCCACCCGCCTTTCGAAAGTTTGAATATAGTTTTTAAAAGGACCTTACCAAGCACAAATCAAATAGGTATTTCCTTAAAATAGATGAATTTTAAAGGGTTCCCCCCTTTGTTTCCCCTGTGCTATGGCGTTTCACTGTTTATTATTGTCTTTCACATTGTTTCCTATTTTTGGTTGGGCCAGTTTAATCCATTCAGACGGGGGTCCCTTTTCAGAAAACGAATTCAGGATTTTTTTGGCTACAAAGGATTGCCTGCAGCAAAACAAAGCTACAACCCCAAGGCAATGTCAAGTGGAGCGGTTAAATGGTACTATAGGGAAGGCAGTACAAACTTAAAGCGCGAAATCTACCTGTTCAACCGGGGCAAACGCCAACCCGGGACCTCACTCTATTAAATTTTATTTATTTTTTTTTTTTTTTTTTTATTTAAAATTTGAGCACACTTACAGAGGTAAAAAAAAAAAAAAAAATACGATAAGAGCAGCATCCAAACCCCACTTATACTATGCATAGCATTACGGTGGCTTAAAAAACTTAAGATTAACTAAGAAATGATAAAATCAGTGAAAAACATTAAGTAAACGATTACTTAAAGCACAAGTGAGTTTTACAAAGACAGGTCATATGGTTGCATGCTTTTTGTAAATTCAGTAAATGGATATTTGTTAGTAGTAATTTAAAAAAAAAAAATTTAGTTTGGTTTTTTGGGTTTAACATTTAGTGAATAATTGTGAGAAACATTTAAGATATACAATTATAAGGTTCAGTTATTATTTTTATTTGGTTTTGGTGAAAGTGATCTTGAAAAGAGACTTGAATTATAAACGGGGTAGGTTTCTTTTATTTTTACAGGTAATGAATTCCAGATTTTGGGGCCTTTTATGTGCATTGATTTTTTGCATAGCGGGGAATGGACACAGGAATATCAAAGAGTGATCTGTGCCTTGTGTTAGGGTCAGTGTTCTGTGGGGTTGGAAAGGAGATGTTTGAGGGGGGGGTTAATATCAAGTTGAGTGTCATGTAGTAATAGGGCAGTAATAAGTAGGATTTTTTGTATGTTGAGTAGGTGAGTGTATTAAATATTGGGGGAGTGTGCTGCCTGTAGTGAAAATTTTTTTATCTTCTAACGCAGCCTTTTGTTGGGTAATTAGGGGTCTGAGAGGGTTACGTTGTTGAGGCCCCATGCACAAATTCCGGGTGAATGGGGGGAAATAAGAGAGTGAAAGGGCCAGGGGGGCGACGTGGACATAGTACCGTATCTTCGATAGTATCCCAACCGTCTTGGAAAATTTTCTTAGAAATTTGTTGTATATGTGTTTAAAAATTTGAGTCTATTATCAAGGGGATCCTAAGATTTTTCCCTCTGTTAGCTTTGTGATAGGTATCCTTTAAATCTTTATGTTAAAGGGACATCTTAGCTCTGTTACCAAACTGAATGAATAGGTTTTGCAAGTTTATGTAATTTTTAGTACCATCCGGGTAATATTTTCTGTAATTGGGTATTTACGTATTTGGCTACGGACTGGGCTCGGGGGGGAGAAGCGATGTTGTGTCATCACAATATGTGGTTTGAGAAATTTGAAAGCTTTTTGGTAGGTCATTTATGATGGGAGAAAGAAAAAGGGGGCCAAGGACATTTCCCTGGGACCCACTAAATTTGGTTTGTGCAGAAGAGTTTGCCCCTTTTTTGCTACACTTTTGGGGCTTCTGTTGCTGAGGTATGACTTGAGGTAGTTGGGGGAGTCCCTCTTATACCATAGTGTGAAATTTACGTGGGCAAGTCAGGGCAACTGATCAAAAGTTTTAACGTAAGTCAATAAATATCCCCAGTGGGACTTCTTTTTTTCTCTTTGCAGTGTAAATATTTTCTAGCATGTGTATAATAGCACATTAATTTTTTTTGGGCCTAAACCCAAATTGGCGGGGGTTGATATTTTGGGAGAAAAGGTGGATAGTTTCTTTAAAAATTAAATTTTTTTCGAAGATTTTTGAGAGAGGGTGTAAGTTGGATTTTGGGCCTATAGTTTTCAACCTTTTGGTCTCCCCTTTTGGGGATGGGGGTGACCCTTGCTATTTGATACGTAGGGAAGTGGGAGGATTCAATGGATTTGTTAAAGAGTTTTGAAATGATTGGTGATAGTATTGTGCCCTTTTTTTGTATATAAAGGGGGGAAGGTCTTTAAATCCCCCCTTTTTTTTTTATGCGTTGAAAATAAGGGAGATTTCGAGGGGTTAGTGGGACTAGGAACATGTGTTCGGGAGTTTGCCGTGGGGTAGTCATTTGGTGGGGTATCTGAGTTTGGGATTTTATTGGAAAGGGTTTTTGTCCTTAGTGGAAAGAAATCATTGAGTCTGTTTCTGTTTCTTTTGGGGGGATTTGGGGGTTCATCTGATTTTGCTAATTTTATTTCCTATTTCGTGATATTTTTTTTGTTCCCAAATTTCTGATGGGGTTTTTCCGGGTTTTTTTTTATACACCCGTAAGTTGGATAACTTTCTTAATAAATTTTTTTTCCCTTCTATCGGGCGGGTTTGGGAAATTGAGATAACTTTTGTTTGGTCCGGGTTATGTGCCCTTTCTGTACTGTTTTTCATATTGTTTTTTGTATTTATGGATTTGAGAATGCGGGGTGTTAGCCGGGGACTGTTCATCCTTAGCTGTCAACTGCTTAGTTTTTTTTAGGCAGTGCTTGTTTAGAGGTATTGAGTTTTTTTTAAAAAAATTTTTAATACATTCCAATTCTGTATTTTTTCTACTCAGTGTGCCAATCAATGTTTGCTAATGCGTTGTGAAGTTATTAAGGCTGCCTCATTGTAAATCTGAAGGTGACTTTAGTAGTGTCTTGGGAATTTCCAAGAGTTGTATGGGAAAGAGGTAGTGGTCTGGGATTTCTGAAAATTAGCCTTTTTTTAAAAGGGGGATTGGTGTTGGTCCATGTGGTAAAGTAGGGAAAAACACAGTCCTGTAACTTTTGTGGTTTTGTTACTGTTGGAGAAAAACATACATTACTCTTTGTGTTTGTGAAATAACGTGTGGGTCCGGGGTCTTGCGGGAAATTTTAATTAAGTCACCTAGAGTAGTAATATCTTTGTTCATGCTGCATCAGTTATCATACTTCCAGGTTTTGACAAATTGGCAAATGTTTGACTGGGGAACTCTGTAGATGTTTTCAATGTGAGGGTTTCGTGGGGTATTTATTTGAATTTGGCTATTATATTTTCCCCCCATGTTCCCCTTTTGCAAGTTTTATGATACTTCTATTTGGTCTGAGTAGTATATGGCTGTGCCACCCCCTTGTTGGTCTGGCCTACATTGTGTAGGGCTTGTACCAGGAATGGAAAGACCTGAGTATCAGGCTTTAGCCGGGTTTCGTTAGTGTAATGATGGACATATTGGCATTTAAGGAATTAGTAATGCTATGGGGTCATCGAATTTTGCTTAAAGATTGATATTGATTTAAAAGTATTAGTTGTTTTTGGGCACGAGAAGTGCCTTTGATTTTTCGCAGTTAATAATTACAGTAACTTTTGATTCTTTTAAATCTTAAATAAGAGGTTGGGATCGGTCAATGCTTGTAACAAAGATTTTTAGTGAATCTATATTAAAATTTAAATATAAAACAAATAAAAAGTCTTAAGCTAAAAAATAGCACCGAATTATTAACAAATGTAAAATAATGAGCTAAGGGAGTTTTTTTTTTTTTTTTTTTTTTTTTTTTTTTTTTTTTTTTTTTTTTTTTTTTTTTTTTAAGCTAAAATAAAGGAGACAAAATAAAAGGGACTGACAAATAAAGTGATGATCAAAAAATGGGGCTGGGAAATGAAGTAGGTAGTACTATAAAAAAAATGAGCTTTGGAAATAATGCAAAATGTGAACTTGTTCTACTTTTGCACCTGAGAATAGCACCTTTATTATTTTTAAAAATTGTGAATGTATAAGCTAGGGTAGTTTTTTAAACAAAAAAAAAGGAGAAAAATATAAGGGACTAAAAATTTAAAAAGGTAAACAAAGTTAAATGGCGAGGTCCTAGAAAAAATATTTGGTTTTTGGAGTAAGATCTGATTTTTAAAATTTGATAAATTTAGCATTTTTTGCAAAAAAAAAAAAAATGAGGTAGTTTTGGGACTAGCTACAAAAGATATTTTGGTAC
This sequence comes from Cherax quadricarinatus, assembly GCF_026875155.1. Lineage (NCBI taxonomy): Eukaryota > Metazoa > Arthropoda > Malacostraca > Decapoda > Parastacidae > Cherax > Cherax quadricarinatus. The sequence goes on from NW_026467362.1 coordinate 5,408, forward strand.
TGCAAAAAAGAATTGGAAAAAACACTAATTGAATATACAATGTAAAGTGACTAAAAAAACAATAGTGATAAACAAAATTAAATTACATAAGAAAAAAGAAAATTATTAATTTTGGAGTAAGATTTGACTTTTAATTTAAAATTATGACAATTTAAAGCAGTAAAAATTAAGAGTATTTAGGTATTGGCATTAGCATGATGAAAAATAATAAAAATAATAATTACAATAAATAGAACGACACTATATGCACCACACGTATATATTTTTAAGGGACTTTTTAAAACTGTTTAAAAATGTAGCTTTTTTTAAGGAAATAAGAAATCATGTTGTTTTTAGATGGTATTTGTTTCCTTTATTTTTTCCCTTACTAGTAATTTTCCCCTCCCCGTGAAACCTGATGTATTTTTTTTCCTGTTTAAGTTTCCAGCCGAACAGAAGGTTTTTTTACGTTTTTTTGTTTGACACTCATTATGAAAACTCCATTTTTCATTTTAATTTTCGTTTAATTTGTCCTTTCTTTATCGTATGAAAAAGTCGGGGTCATTAACTGTTTTCTTTTTGTTTTCCTAACAAAGGTTTTTTTTTTGATTTCATTTTGCCATACTTGTACGTGGTTCTGTATTATCCGAAGCGTTTCTTTGCACTGTGCTTGTGTTAGTACTAGGGAAAGTGTGGACTGTTTTATTTTAACTGGACAGACAACTTTTCTTTTTCATTTTTTTCGTCTTGGAAATCAAGGTATTCATTTTTTTTAGCAGTGTGCATGTTTTAGATTCCCGTCCTTTTGCTTTTCACCTTCATATTTATTGTTGTTTTTGTTCATGTGACTCTATAGCTGCTTTTAGAGTATTTTTTTGTATCAACCTTCCCGAGTAATCTTCCCCTTCAAGGGTTTTTGGGTCTTATTTTCGAGGTTGGTTTTTCCCCTTGGGAAACTCGTCGCTCGAGTGCTGCTTTGATATCTTTTATTTCATTTTCTAGAGCAACGAGTACCCTTTATATTGTCGGAATAATCGTACCTGATTATCATGGGTGAACCTTTTGAAGGGGGTGGATTTTGGGGGGGGAGTCACCCTGTTTTTTGTTGTTGTTGTTGTTCCTTGGGTGGCGGGGGAGGAGGGTTATATACCTGGCGCCCTGCTGGGTAGACAATTGATTTTAGGGTCCTTGCTGTTAATCTTTTTTTACTGGTGTTGTCTTCTGCGATATCCTTTCAAGTAAACACTGAAGAGATCTGTGACAATGGAGGGAAGGCTTGTTTTCCGGGGCTGGGTTTGTGGTTGCTGGCACGGAGGGAGTGTTTGGGTTTGCAGGGCTGTCTTCCTAGACTTCTAATTTGCAAGATTTGGGTTACATTCTTAGTATTCTTGGGGCATGTTGTGGTTTACTGGGGTTCATTTTGTTGAACTTTTTACTTTGGGCCCTCACAAGTTTTGATGGGCGAAGTTTTTTTTGAGAAAAAAGCTGGTAGGATACCTTTCTGCCGCTGCCGCCCTTTTTTCCACAGCTACAATGCAACCCCTCATGAAAACCCCAAAATTCACGGGCGTTTCCCTACGGGAGCCCCGGCCCCTTGGGTTTTGTCATCCTGGACCTGTTTTCCTAAGGTCACCGAAGGGTGAACAAGACGGGTCCTTTAGTGGAAAGGAAGGGTCCTGCAAAACTAATCCACTTACGCCCACATTCCTACCAAAATGGTGAAAGACTAAAAAGTATCTACAAGACATTTACCCCATTGAAATCCCTATTGTTGGGAATCTCAAAAACCAATAGATTAAGATGCTTTGTTTTCTCCTGGAAACCCCTTGAGACTACCCCTATGGAAAAAGAGATTCTGCTTTCCCGCATTAAAACAAAAACCCCCCGGAAAATATCGAACTGGGAAAGGCTCAAAGGGGTACAAGGTCGGGACGTGTACGTCGCCCACCTAACTTTTGGGGGAAATTTCTGTCTCTGATTTTTAGAAGGGGGGTTTTTAGTATACGGCATGTTAGGGGAGCCCCAGGATAATACTGCACCACCTCTAGGGGCCCTTAACAACAACAACAACATTTGGGGTGGCATGGGCACCAACACATGGGTGTGATTCTCTTATACTTTATCCAATTTTTCTGCTGCAGATTACATGGGGATTTAAATATGTGGCCCTTATTATAACTTTTCCTTGACATATCAAGACTCACCACCCTGTAAAGCCATTATTAGATTACTATCATTTTATTTTTTTGTTGCAGAAGTACATGAAGATTTTATGTTCAATAAAGCCTAGAATAAAGGGCCCGTGTTTCTATCCAACAGTAAACAAAGGGACTAGGTAAAGATTCTTGTTGGCTTTTTTTATAGTGGGTAGCATAACTGTTGTTTAATTATTTTCAAAAAAAAAGCGAAAAAACCCCAAGGGGGGTACAGCGCTCAGGCAGGAAGGAAGCAAGGTTCAGGGGGCAAAAAGGGGGGGGGGATGATAGTGGTTACGGAAAACAGCGGGGAGCAGTAGTGAAAGGGGAGAGGGCAGCAAAAGATTGAGGGGAAAAAGGGCTGAGGGGAGTGCGAAAGGTATCATCAGAGTTTGTGGAGTAAATCAGTCCTTGTCAAGAGGCCAATGACAGAGTCAGGATTAAAGGAGGATCCATCAGCAAGAAGGGAAGGTAAAGAGAGAGCAGTAGAGCAGAGACAACGTTGGAGGTAAATTCTGCTTGCTTGTTGATAGAGAGGGCAGTCTAACAGAATGTGGCTAATCGATACTGGAATTTGACACTTCTCACAGAGAGGAACAGGGTGCCTCTCCATGAGATACCCATGAGCAAGACGAGTGTGGCCAATGTGAAGGTTGGAGAGAGTAGTCTCCCAACCTCGGCACTGATCACAAGAAGACGGCCAGTAACCTATGCTCGGGTTAATAGAATGAAGTTTGTTACCGAGTAGAGTTGGCCAACGTTGTTGCCAATGGGTGTGAAGGTGGGTAGCTATTACAGCAAAATAGTTCGGAAATGGAACATCTCTATATGAAATTGGTAGGTCATGTACTGCTGACCGTGCAGCAGTGTCTACCTGTTCATTGCCCTGTACGTCAACATGACCAGGGACCCAACAAAAAGCAATATCTTTATGCTTGGTAGAGATACGGCGTAGCCAAAGTTGGATACGGAGAACTAGGGGGTGAGGTGTATCAAATTTCCGTATAGCCTGTAGAGCACTAAGGAAGTCTGAGACAACCACAAATGATGACACAGGCATAGATGTGATACGAATAAGTGCTGCAAGAATCGCATACAGTTCAGCAGTAAAAATGCTAGCCAAAGATAGTAAATGCCCTCGCATGATGCTGTCCGGAAACACTGCTGTGAATCTGACGCCGTCAGAAGACTTAGAGCCATCTGTGTACACTGCGATGGCATAAGAATGAGAGTGGAAGTGGTCAAGAAAAAGAGAGTGGGAAGCCACCGTAGGCAGTTGAGCTTTCGAGCAAGGGAGTGAGAAAGAACACATCTGAACAGCTGGAACTTCCCAGAGAGGTAGGGAAAAGTTAGATGCTACGTTAACATATAAAGATGGTAACTGAAGGGAAGACGAGCGAATGTAGGCGAAGAAAAAGACGGACAAACAGGGAAAGCGAACAAAAATTCTACAATATCAGGACCATTCTATTTATTTATTATTTAAGTCTTTGAAAACAGTACTTTTGAGATTTGTAATACAATAGGGGGTTGAAAAGCAAAGAGAGCCTCATTATGCCTAAGCTTTAGGGCCAATTTAACATTATTGGCTTACATTCTATTTAATGAAAGGAGTATATATTAAAAATTGTACCGTGGGGAATAATTATTTCATATTGTACAGTAAACCTTAATTAAAATGAATCAAATTTGTAAAAAACAAAGATATACGTTTTTTTTATTCAAAATGTTTTTGTAAAAAAACAAAAATTTCAATTATATTCCCCCAACAAGGGATAAAAGTTCAATGTATTGTTTCAGTTATGACGGGGAAGTACATGGTAGTAAATGGTACTGAGATTTAGCTTTAGTCTGGGTGATTAAGTGGCTTTTGAAAAAGATTTTTAAATTGATTTTCAGACGGGCTATTTTAATATCTTCGGGTAGAATTCCAAAATTTGGGGGCCCCCTTTATGTCATAATTTTTTAAACAGGTGATATGGACACAGGTATATCAAAAAGAGTCTGTCTTTGTTTTTGGGGCATGGTCCCTGTTTTGGTTGGTGAGGAAAATTTGAGTGGGGGGGTTTTTAAAATGTGTGTATTGTTGTGTAGTATAGGGCACATGAATAAGTATGGATGTTTTAATGGGAAGCAGACTCAGACTTCTGAAAATTTGGGGATAAAGCTGGTGGGGGGTGGGAATTTGTTATCTTACCCTGCCCTTTTTCTGGTTATTGGGTTTTAGGGGATGGATTTTGTTGCCCCATGCACAAATTCCCTAGTAAGAAAGGGATATAAATGAATGGGACAGTGCCAGGAAAACTAAAAGGGGAAAGTGTACCTTATCTTTGATAGTATCCTACATCTTGGGGATTTTCTTGGTGATTTTGTTGTATGTGTTCCGGAACTTAAGGCTACTGCAAGGTGGATACCCAGGAATTTTCCCTCTGCGAGTCTTGTGACTGATGATCCATTTAGCGTAATGTTAATTGGATCATTTTGCAGCTTTGTTTCCAAACTGAATGAAATAGGTTTTTAAATCAGTGTTCAGGGTAAGTTTGTTAGTCAATCATCCAGGCAGATATTTTCTGTAATTCAGCATTGACTGTGTTTGCTAGTATGACTGCATTTGGGTGGGAAAATACATATGTAGTGTCATCTGCAAATAATATGGGTTTGAGTAGCTGTGATGCATTCGGTAGATCATTGTAGATGAGAAAGGGGAGTGGTCCAAGGACGCTTCCTTGTGGGACTCCTACTGTGATTGGTTGGGTGGAGGAGTTTGCATCATTTGCATACACATATTGAGTTCTGTTACTAAGGTATGACTTTAGGTAGTTGAGGGAATGGCCTCTGATACCATAGTGCATTAATTTGGAGTACAGTAGTTCATGGTTGACTGTATCGAAAGCTTTACGTAAATCAATGAATGCCCAGCGGGACTTCTTTCTTTTCAAGTGCAGTATATATTAGTTCTAGCATGTGTATGATAGCGTCATTTGTGCTTTTATTATTCCTGAATCCAAAATGACAAGGGTTTAATATGTTGTGTGAAACGAGGTAGGAATAGATCCGTCTATGAATTAATTTTTCAAAGATTTTTAGAGAGCAGTGGTTAGTTATTGGTCTATAGTTATTCAAGTCAGCTTGGTCACCTCCTGTATGGATCGGAATGACCCTCGCCATTTTGAGGATTGTTGGGAAGGTATACGGATTCAATGGATTTGTTAAAGAGCGTTGCAATAATTGATGACAATACTTGAGAAGCTTTTTTGTACATAAAAAGCAGGCAAGTTGTTTATGTCTCCTGCCTTATTTTTAAGGGTGTTTATGATGAGCATAACTTCAGTGGGGTTGGTTGGAGCTAGGAATAGCGTATTTGGGTAGGTTCCTATGAAGTAGTCTGATGGACGGGCGTTTGTGCTTGGTATTTTGTTTGCTAGATTTTTTCCTATGGTAGAGAAGAAAACATTTAGTCTGCTATTTTGGTTGGAGTGAGTAGGGGTTCATCTGATTTTGTTAGTTTGATTGCTTTGTTTTTGGATAACTTTTTAGTTCCAAGAATTTCAGATAGTTTTCTAGGTTTTTTTCATATCACCTTTCATGTTATGTAATCTATTCTCATAATACAATTTTTTTGACCTTCTTATCAGGCTGGTAAGTGCTGACGAGTAATTTTTTGACTGTTCTCTAGTTATTTGACTCGTTCTATACTGTTTTTCATATTTGTGCTTTGTGTTAATGGATTTGAGGATGCTTGGTGTTAGCCAGGGATTATTCAGCCTCTTTGCTGTGATCTGTTTAGTTTTTCTAGGGCAATGTCTGTTATTTTTTTATTCAATTCAATTCAAGTTTATTCTCTATAATGTGGGATTTACAGGTTTTGGGTATTTTGTGGTTTACATGTTATAAAATACAGTGGACCCCCGCATACCGTTGGCATCACATAACGATTAATCCGCATACCGCTTGCTTTAATCGCAAAAATTTTGCCTCGCATACCGCTTAAAAACCCGCTCACCGCTGTTCGTCCGAGACGCGTCCAATGTGCGCCCTCAGCCAGCCTCACATGTGCTGCCCGTGCCATTGTTTACCAGCCAGCCTCCGCGGTAACATCCAAGCATACAATCAGAACATTTCGTATTATTACATTGTTTTCGGTGCTTTATCTGGAAAATAAGTGACCATGGGCCCCAAGAAAGCTTTTAGTGCCAACCCTACAGCAATAAGGGTGAGAATTCCAATAGAGATGAAAGAGATCATTGATAAGTATGAAAGTGGAGTGCGTATCGCCGACCTGGCCAGGTGTAACAAGAAACCCCAATCAACCATCGCTACTATTGTGGGCAAACCCGAAAGGCAATCAAGGAAGCTGTTCTTGCCAAAGGTTTAACTGTGTTTTTGAAACAAAGATCGCAAGTGATGGAAGATGTTGAGAGACTCTTATTGGTGTGGATAAATGAAAAACAGCTAGCAGGAGATAGCATCTCTCAAGCGATCATAAGCGAAAAGGCTAGGAAGTTGCATCAGGATTTAATTAAAAAAATGCCTGCAACTAGTGATGATGTGAGTGAATTTAAGGCCAGCAAAGGTTGGTTTGAGAAATTTAAGCATAGTGGCATACATAGTATGATAAGGCATGGTGAGGCTGCCAGTTCGGACCACAAAACGGCTGAAAAATATGTGCATGAATTCAAGGAGTACATAGAGGCTGAAGGACTGAAACCTGAACAAGTGTTTAATTGTGATGAAACAGGCCTGTTTTGGAAGAAAATGCCAAGCAGGACCTACATTACTCAGGAGGAAAAGGCACTCCCAGGACATAAGCCTATGAAAGACAGGCTTACTTTGTTGATGTGTTCCAATGCTACTGGTGATTGCAAAGTTAAGCCTTTATTAGTGTATCACTCTGAAACTCCCAGACCGTTCAGGCAAAAGAATGTCCTCGAGGAGAATTTGTGTGTGCTGTGGAGGGCAAACAGTAAGGCATGGGTCACTAGGGACTTTTTTCTATGACTGGTTACCCATGCATTTGCTCCCCAAAGTGAAAGATTACCAAATGAAAGAAA